>LWCB01003098.1:0-16931 GCA_001630525.1 Coelastrella sp. M60 | reverse complement strand
CAGTCGGTCTTAAGCTGGTCTACAGACCGCACGGTCTCGGTTGCGGTCTGTAGACCATGCTAGACCGTGCGGTATCGATAACAAGCACTGAGACCGGCTAGAGACTGTATGACTCGGTTTCCGCGTTTTTGAGTTGCAGGATAAACGCCTCTGGTAATTGCTTTCAATTTCATGCTGTTACAACATTCCACTGCTTAGTGCTGTAACCTGATCAAACATGTTGCAACCTTGCTGTCCATATACACTACTACTGATGATGCATTTGATGCTGCCACTTGCATCACAACAAGGCAGGAGGTAGCCCTTCACAGTGATGTTGATGCTGTAACAAGTGGGACTTGAAACGTGCTTTAAGAGTAAGCAACATTATGCTACATGTTGTGATGTCATCAAATACGGTCTGATTGGCTAGTATGCAACCCAATTATTAACGATGTCATATAGCAACACCATAGTAAAGCACTGCTCAGCCAGCCCAAGATCATTCTTCCGCTGCTTTCTACTTGTAGCAAAGCACCATATAGGCGGCCCTAAGAGGCCAATATAGGCGCCCGCCCATGCATCAGATCTCCCTGTAGCGCACAGTACACCTGCATGCACATCAATAGCAGAAGCTACTTCAGGCCAAGTATGTCCCAGAAGCAATTCTCTGTATGACAGGTGCTGCTCTGTATACACTCTTATACTGCTTAGCATCACATGGCAATGGCATGTGCACGGCAGTAGAGCACAACATATCAGTTATCCCCTTAGCACTGTACCATACATGTTGCTGACAGACCGTCTGCTGGTGGCACCAGAGACGTGATAATCACAATTGGAGCATACATCTTCAAGATCATTCATACCTCCAAGACCTCAGAATAACACGCAGTGATGTTGTGGATGGTTCAGTGCTCGCCATACAACTTGAGTGCTCCCCTTGATATACCAGTGCTGAACTTGCTGGACTTGACCTTGCCTCTACAACCCCCTGCATCAGCACATAATAGAATCTTCTGGTAACCAGTAATGACAATGCCAGTCATTAACACATGACCTGTATATCGACCTGGGGCAAGGCAGCCAGTACTGCAGTAACACTTCTGCCAGACCAGCCGTAAGCAGTAATGAAGAACGGGCTGATGTGATGTTGCTTGAGCATTCATTGCAGCTGCAATTGATGGCAAAGCAGAATGCATGTTGTGTCTATTCAGGCTTGTGCAATTATCAACAACATCAACTGCAGTCGTGTTGTTGAGATTGCGGTACTACCTGTCAGTGTTTGTTGCCTGAGCTGTTTGAAAACAATCAGGGGTCAGGCTCGCTTGCAAAGTTCACATGCTGCGTCACATGGCCGAGGCGCTTTTCATGGTTGTATTAGGCTATTGGTTCTTGCCCAAGGGCCTCGTGGCCGGAATGGGTGTGTCTACTACTACTAGGCTATGTCTGAATCATATTGCTTATGTGGCCCTCTGTCTGTCCATGGCACAACGACCACCGGCAATGGGACCTGGGGACCACCGATGGTCACTGTCAGTACGGTATTGTGCAGTCAATGTTGTTGGTCATGTTGATGGCAACATTCTGCAATCATGGTGTAGCTACTATCAGTACTGCTCGCAGAGTGCAGCTCTCTTGCGTTGACAATGACCTTTACAACACCAGTATGGCATATAAATATACAATATACCCGGGGTTATCAACCCGATTCCAGAGCAAGACCAGCGATATATAAGACTTGGCCTATGGCCACTGCAAGGCCACCGGGAGCTGCCAGCTGTAGTACAAGCCTTCCAGCCACAGCAGCAACACGTGTTGTGCACATCATGCCGTCAGGGCGCCTTGAATATGCATTTCCGGCTTTGTTGGCCCCTGATACCGCGTCTCAGAACCCTGGATACCGGCCTTGCGACCGGACGGTCTCATTCTGGTCTTGAGACCGTGACGGAGACCGGGCGGTCTCAGTTCTGGTCTCCAAGACCGACCGGTCTCAATCCCTGGTCTCAGCCGGTCTCCGTGAGACCGCCGGTCTCATGAGTCCGAGCTGAGACCGGAAAACCCGGTGCTGCCAAAAATAGAGACGCTGGCCTGTAGCATTGTGGGATGCTCATCTGTATCAGCTGCAACACACTTGCTGAACGTAGCAGTTGACTGTGTATTTGTCGCTGTGCACAGGAGAAGTCTGATGATGAGTTTCTACTGGATCTTCCTGATGGCTTTGCACGACTCATCGTCCACGGCTTGGCTCAGTTCCATGGTCTAATATCATCTACGCAGCTGCAGCAAGGCATAAGGTATGTCAGCATCAGCAGAAGGCCGCAACAGCCGCAGCAGCCGCAGCAGCAACAACACCCAGCACAGTGCCCTGCTGAGTCAGCGGAAGAAGGCATCTTGAAACAAGCAGTGGTCAATGGCACCGAAGCCACAGGTCGCAGCAGCCCAGATGCTGACAGTCAGCCGTATCCAGGTGCTGGAGGCGCTGCAGGTGATTGGTTGTTGCGACATAATGCCATCACTTGTACAGATGTGGTAATGGCTATACGGGAGCTAGGCGCAAACTTCGACCAGCCCAGCTTGATGCAGTTCATGAAGACACACGTGCATGGGAGCAGCAGCAGTGATGACTTCCATATGCTGTAGCACTGCTGCTGTGCAAGTTGATATGCAAGTCGTTGTGTCTTCTTGCCTACGCTACATCAAGATAATTGTTGCTGCATTGAAAGACTTTGGACTCGGTGATCAGATGTCTTCTGGTCCGGGACTGTACAGTGTGGGACTGTTGCCAACTACGGTAGTTGGGCGAGAAGGGCATGCTGCTCCATAGCAGTCAGTAGCCCCTTGGTTATGTGCATGCCAGTGCTACAACAAACAACTCAATCTCCCAGCAACTTGCTTCTTTGCTTATGATCATCAGAGTCATGTGGGGGTTGCCCTGCCCCCACCCCCCCACCCCCACCCCATCTGTCCCACCCCAAGCATCATGTGTTGTTGGTTCAGCAGGTCACACCCAGTTTTTGAACTGGTAAAGCACTAAAGCAAAACAAAATGGTTAGCAGCTTTTTCTTCTAATGATCATCATGAAGGTCAAGCACATGAAGCGCATGCTGCATGCTTACAAGGTTGGTCTGTTGTCAGGAAGTCGGATGATGATTGCCCTAGCCCTTGTGAACAGCATCCGTTGGCCGCCGCTTATTATGGTACTTTTGTACGATGTTTGAAAGTTTATTGTGTCACGTACATGGTGCATATTGGCTTGTAACGCCAGACTTATCTGCCAGGTAACGGTAGATGTTCGAGGTGCTTTCTGATACTGGGCAATACAACAATACTACTCACCACAAACACCCTTCAGCTGCTGAGAGAAACACCATCAACTGTCCAAGTTACTCAAACAACAGTCCGTGTATGAGCAAGGACGAGCAAACAAGGAAAAGTGGACCACATAAGCGGGGAGACAGTCGTGACAGCGCTAGAGTCCTGGGAACTAGATGACGCTCTTGTCTTTCTTCGGACCAGGCGCACTCGGTGCGCGCTACCTTGATACCGTCCCACCGTAACCTGGTTGACCACCTCGGTGAGCACAGCTTTAGACCCGCGGTCCCTTCCTCGGCCCGTGCGTTCGCTGCTCTGGTGCGTGTTCGCGTTCAGCCAAATCATCAGAGTGTGTTTTATTTTGATGCTCACAAGTTGCGTGTGTGCGCTGAGTCTTTTGTGCGCTCGGCTCTTCCAATCCAGGGCTCCATGCTCCCGCCCTTCGTGACCCATGCCCTGCTTCTCCACACTGTGCAGTCACCAATGCAGCGTGTTGACCATGTAGTAGCAGAAAGTGCTTGCTGGGGCGCTGTGGCTGACAAGTACGTCAGCATTCCGCGTAGTTCAGCAGTAGCTACATCAGCACTCGATGCTTCGCAGCTCCGCGTGTCTTGAGGCCAGTATATCAAACTCCGAACATCCATGCAGCCGTTTGTCCTGACTGCTCAGCTTGTGGGGTGCAAAACGTGCTGCTAGCTAGTATATGGTGTAACATATGGTGGGTGCTTGCTGCCCGTAGGTATGGACACCTCAGTTTCGTTAAGCCATCAGCAAAGTTTTTCTTGTTTACCTCCTGCTTCAGCAAGCGTTTGCGCATGCACAGCCTTCTATTGTCTGCATATCTCTGTTCTCAACTGCTTCATGCTTGTCATTGAGTTTGATGCCTTTCTTGTGTACTTCCTGCTTCAGCAAGTGTTGCCGCATGCACAGCCTTCCGTTGCTACACATCTCTGGTCTCTGCTGCATTTAAAAGGAGTTCACGGCATCGTATTCTGCCTTTATGCAGCCGGTGCATGCGGCGCTGCTCGAGTGCAGAATGATAAGGCTTCTTTTCTGTGGACATTTAGTCATTAGGCTCGTGACACAGCTCGTCACCAGCTGCCTGTACTTGTTTGGCTCTCAGCTGCATTTGGAAGGACTTTGAAGCATCGTATTTTGCCTTAGTGCAGCTGGTGCATGTGGTGCTGCTCAAGGGCAGACTAAACAGAGATTCTTTCTTGTGGACATCTAGCCACAAGACTCGTCACCAGCTGCCTGTACTTGATTGGCTGGTGATCGCTGCATGACATTAGCATCACTCTATGGTAGGGCCTTTTTGGCAAGCACAGCCAGTATTGTATGCCCTGCCAGCAACCCTTATGTACAGATTGTTGCTGCTGGGAGGCCCTCACAGACTGGAAGTCCGAGCGTCTACCTGTTTCAGCAGCTGCAATACTCAGCACACACTAAACTTTGAATTTTCAAGTTGCCATCGCTGTGCTGCTGCTCGATCTGTATGACTATGGGAGGGACCTGCAGTCGTGCCATTTCTGTGGCAGTTCTACAAGTCGCTAGGTCTGGTTCAGTGCCTATATGCTGTTCTGTTGTTGCCTGCCTGTATGGCATCCTTCTCCAAACATCAAGCAACAATTGCTATTGCAATTGGTAAATGAGTACCAACAGTTGTGCCATCAGGCTGCCCAGTTACATGCCATGAAGCCGCACACTCCAGTCACATTTGCTGCACTGCAGCACTGAACGGTTCAATGCTTCATGCTGTCAACAAGTTAGCCATGCAACAAATAAGATGCCTGATACAGCTGAATGATATGCACTGGGGCCGCCACCCAGAGCTGTGTCATCAAGACGTGGAGGTATGCTTCTAAACCCAAGTGCTGTCCCAAGTCGACTTGAAATTACCTGGAAGAAACGCAGAAGCATGCTGTCAGCGTGTGTGCAGCCGCTCTGGTGCTTGATGAGGGAAAGGTACAACAGGGTTATCTTCTATAGCAGAAGATACTATAGTAACTGCAGCTGCCAGCAGTGCTTATTGGTAAAAGTATCTCAGCAGCCATGCTTCCCAAACATAATATGTCAATGACCACCTGCATTTATCAGGTTCTTTGCATGTTATACTTGACTTGGGCCATGGCAGTCTGCCAGTGGCTGTGTCCCTGCAACCTGAAGAACCTGAGCGATGCAGGTGGTACTAGCACAGACAGGCACAACAGCGCACTGTCCGGGATCGCCCGAACAAGATACATCAACGGTGAAAGTCCACGGTGGGACGGCTACGGCGTTTGTATTTTGCAAAATCATCTTGCCAATAGCGCCTACAGAGTTCCGCCTAGCGCCTAGGGCGGCCTTAGGGCCCAGAGGTTGCATCTCCGACAAGGACGCTGAGGCTATCCTCGCCGGTTGCACTAAGCACTTTTGTACTGGAATTGCATCCACTTAAGCGGACTGGCGGCAAGACCAACAAAGGTGAGGTCACTGTGTACTATTCAAAATAGTGTATTTGCCAACAGGTGCCTGCTTTCTGCCATGCCAATATGCATGAAAGGAGCTTTGTGAGATGTCGTTCTGCCAGACACACTTGCATCGCTGACCATAGCATTCGCAAGGGCACCCACGTCGAAACTCTTGGATGCGCTGCACGCAGCGCAAACAACCCATTGCTGCATCTGCTACAACGTTGTGGTTTGTCCTACAATGCAGGCCAAGGTGGTAACGGCGGTCAGTGACCCAAGCCTGCTGGCGAAGAGGAAGCAGGACAGCTCCGATACGCCCAGAAGCCACAACAGACACCGTTAAAGCAGCTTGAGCCAGTGAGTAATGGTGGTTGCAACACGAGGCTGAGCGGCTTTGAAGTCGTTGGCCCATCGGTGACCTCCTGCCTGCAGATTACATACAGGCTTCGTCCTGAGTACCATGCACCGTAGCTAGCATCTGACAGCGTTTGTCAGTCAACAGGTGCACACTCATATCCTGCCAGCGCACGCTTGATGCAGGCATTCCAACTGTCAAGTGTCATCATCTTTGGCATTGCACAGCTGGTGCTGCTGTCTTGCACCACCTCGCAGCAGTCGTACAGCGGGCGCTGTGTGCTGTTGTGCTGGGTTGGTTGCTGCATGTATCCAACACCAGCCTTGCATTGATCATTCCGTGTGCAGATGCGTCAAGTCATCAGGCTGGTTTTGCAGCAGCCTGGGCAGCAGCCTGGGTCGCCATTGCCGGTGCCTCTGCGAGATGGCCGGATTCACATTAGGACTGTTAAGATGGAGTTTGGGCTTGTGATGCTAAGGCAAGTCACACAAACTGAGCCAGGCGGTGTATTGATGTATGAAGATGCAGATGGTTGGTCAATTGACACCTTTGTGGCCGGGGACACGATCACAGTCTGTTGGCCGTCCCAGGTGTGTTTGCCCATCACAGTGAGACCCATCGTTGTGAAGTTTGTCGCCGAATCCCTGGGCTCACTCAATAGCTCCAGTACAACCAGCAGAGTCATATGGCTTCCAACAGCAGTGTGCATTAGTCTCAAGCAGCAGTGCCTCAATGCCACTCAAGGTCCCTGCAAAGTCGCTTGTCCTGCACTCCTAGATGAACACACAGCAACAACAGCAGCAGCACTGGTTACAGCAGCTGGTGTTGGGACGTCAGCTCGGAAGTGACTTCAACAACAGGATTCTTTGTAGGCAGCTCAATATGTTGCATGCGGTGGCAGTAGCAGCAGCATTAGCAGATGCATAGCTGATGTAGGTGCTTTGCTGAAGCTGCAGCAGGTGCCCCCAGGCTGGAAGTCACTGCTTCTGCAGCATGTATGTCGTAGCAACAGCAACACCAATAGCAGGCGACCTCCTCGATTTTGTTATGATGGTCGCAGCGACTCGGCTCCCGTACTCAGCACCTGGCAGGTGTAGCTGCCGCATGCTGTGCTCATCAGCAACAGCCAAGCAGCAGCAGCCACTGCCAGGCTTGAGGCCTCACACACGCAGTCAGTCCACCGATGATGGCGTAGCAGACACATGAGCCTCACAGATTTCTTTCTCTCAAACTTTCTTTCTCAGAGATCTAGCCTTCTGCACATGCATGCAGGTGCTTGGCAGCATGAGCATCCTGTGCTGGAAGGATGGCGCAAACCAAGTAAGCCATATGGGCGAGCCTAGAATCTTTTTACCAGATGAGCAGCGTTTCCAAGGGACTATCATGTGCATTTAGGCTACTGCATCATGCTAGACATGTTTTTGTTTGCAGTTCCAGCACACATATGGTTTTCTGATGCGCAGGGGTGTTCTCTTGGGCTGTCCCATACCTTGACAAGCAAAAAGAGACATGATGAGAAGCATTCATAGATGGTTGCATGAAGTGCATGGAGACTTGGTCAGGGGTTGGCGAATCTGTTGTACAGATTGCAGGTCACATGGATCGCTTGCATCCATGGTATGGTACCCGCTCTGCTCACATGGCGAAGTTGGCCAACATCTCAACAAGTTGTATATGTCAGCACCTGATCTCAGTTATCGGCAACCTTTGGCGCAACTATAATTGACTTGTTCAAAAAACACTGGAGATTATATGGTTTCTGCTGGGTGATGGGTTCTTGACAGCTGTAATGTTTGGTGTGCATCATGGTGGTGATTTCAACTCAGGTGTTCCAAGAAGTTGACGGCTTGATACCTCTGGTGTGACATGTGGGGCAGCCGTGTTGATGATGTCATACATTGCATCACCCAGTGAGGTGGTTGAGGGTAGCAGCCTGGGGCACTGCTTACATGGCTTGATTTTGATTGTGCTAGGTTGTCTTGAGTACCACAGAGGCCTCGCAAGGTGGGTTCATTACTCGTGTGAACTGCATAGCATGTTCACTGCATGGCAATAGTTGTTTTGTTGACTTTGCTGCAACTCAATATACCCAGCAAGTGCCGGGTTGTTTGAGGATGAACCAAACACAAGTTGGTGCATGGCTGTGCGTAGCTTTACCGGAGCCGCATGCCAGCGGCAGAGGCAATCCCCAGTTCATATATGCACAATTGTTGCCTAATGCTGCCATGTGCTCAGGGGTGCCCCAGAATATCTTCCAGCTGGCACGCTTGACCAGATCAACCGCTGGACCATGGTCCTGCAGGCCTGGCTGTTCAGGGGTGCAGTAGACCTGGAGCATCCCTCAGACATCAGCCTGTATCACATCAGCTGCTTCCAGCTGGCCTTGCCTGGCAGCCACAGGATTCACTGGCTGCAGTGATGCTGCACAGCCTGCAGCAAGGGCAGCAGCAGCAGCATAGCATCAACAATTTGTTGGACCACAGGCTTTCAGGGCAGCAGTTGCAGTGTTGGAGACTCACGTGCCCCAGTGCAAGCAGTGCGAGTCCAATGGCAAGCAGAATGGAGGGCACAGCATAGACTGGGTTGCCCTCAGGAAGCCCCTCTTAAACGCAGCTTTTTCTCCTTCTGCCCAACACCAACTGTGGCATTCTGCATGGCAGCCAGCTGGTGGTGCAGCCTGCGAGGTGCTGTCAGTGCTCCCCGCAAGGTGTTCGCCAGTTTGGCAGCAGCAAGGCAGCGCCCAAGCGGCACGAGCTACCAGACTTCCAGGGTCTGACACCAGCTGCTGCTTTCAAGGTGCCAACAGCAGGTGACATTCACTCGTGCATCCCCAGCTTGTACCTCCTGCAGAAGCAGACAGTGTAGCATCAGCAGCAGCCGCTGACGGTCAGCTGACAGTCTTGATGATGGTGATGATGATGATACAGAAGCCCAACATTCAACGCCAAGCAGTCATGCCATGAGTCGGACTCATCAGCTATCCCGAGGGAAATCAGTTGAGGGTCCTTAGATACCACCTTTTGTCCCATGCATGCCAGTGCATGACTGCACCTATCGTGGTAAGAGGCAACCTGCGGTGGTTTGCAATTTGGCGCACCTATGTTTCTTATTCACCCTTCCCACTGCGGGGCGCTGTGCCTGGTGAGCTACTGCACTTGGGTATGTCAGTAGCAGAGCATAGCATTTGGATTCTCTCTGATGCCTAAGCACCTACGCAAGTGGGTAGTGTGAATGCTACAACCGTTGCACGGTACTGTACTGTACTGTACTGTACTGTACCATCAGCATCATTCTGCTCAGCTGTCACCTGAGTCAAGTTAACTTGCTTACAACTGTACTGTACCATAAGTACTGGTTGACAGTGCTATCAAACTATCTACTGGCACGCACGTCCTCTTTGCATCTCGCCTGACTCAACTGCTGGTAGCAGCTGTCGCAGCAATGATCAGGAAGCAGTTGGATACCTACAAGGTAGTCAAGGCGGCTTATCACTTGTGTCCAGCTGGGCTTCTTGTTGACATTCAAAATCATGTGCAGTGCACCTTATTGAGCGGCTCAGATTGAAACTGCCCTGCGGCCGGCACGACGGCAAGTGCGGACGCATTCGCCAGTGATGGTGGCCCACTAATCAGTTTTCATGAATGAAGGACTATTCGAGCCACTGGCAAGTTGCTTCGAGCTGATCATCATCATCAGCTTCGTGTTTGAAGGTTACATGAGTAAGTTTAGCCCGTTTGACGAGCCAAGGACAGGCTCATTGGGCAAGGAAACCGCATTCTCGTACGGCATAACCCACATTCGTCTCCCACAACAGGATCAGGCATTGGCTATGATTGTGACTAGCAAGCAGCGGGTGACGCGTGTTGTATAAGAAACTAGCAAGCGCGAAGAAAGCATAACATGAAACATGCACAGCAGGTTGTATGTACCCCATCGTCCCACTTGCACTTAGTAACACTGTAAGTTATGAAGGCTTCATAACTTATACGACTGTCCCTGTCATGCATGCATCATTATCATATGTCATACAACAAGGGCTCGAGCATCTCTTCATCACTGGAAAAAAAACAAAGTAACCCACTCCGGCCACACTCATTATCCAGGATAATTCAACCCACTCGAACATATCATTGACCATCATCATTATTGTCACTCACACTGTTGACTCCCTGAATCCCCATCAAAAGGGGCTGCGGCAAAAGGCTCAGCCTGCATCTTGAGCACTGAGTGCACAAAGCTGGCTACAACCACCTGCTTCTTGTGATTTCCATCATGTGCATCATGTGCTCAACACACAAGACGAAACTTTCATCAAGCCGCGAGCATAGACAACCGCGACTCAACAGCGGCCATCTGCTGTTCTAACCTTTTCACACACTGTATCAATGCATGATGCCCCATCCTGAAATATGCCGACACGGCAGTGATCACAGCCCTGAGCTGAGGGTCCAACATAATGCTACCCACATGCTGATCAGGTGCTGTTGCGACCAAAGCATACTGATCTGAGTCCAACACAGATGCAGGTTGCATCTCCTGCCGTGATATGATGCAGTCACTGGCAGGTTCTGCCAACATCACTTGCCGCTGTTGCTGCTGCTGCTGGACCTGGCTGTTTGCTGCATCTGATGCTTCATACCAGCTCAAGAAGAGACGGTGCATGTCATCCAAAGACTTTACCACTGGTTGCCCATTAAACACATACTGCCTGCACCATGTCATGTAATCCTTCACTCCTTGGGGCCCCAAAGCAAGAACCTGCATTGGACACGTCATAGCAAGGCGAAGCTCAGCACACATGTGAATCACACACCACTGGGCATAGTACACCTGATGGCTTCTGAAACATGAGAAACACATTCCATACTGAGTTGTACATTACTATCCCTGTATGCTGGCTGGTGTTGGTACCACAAGGTCAGCAAGTAGAGGAGAAAGGAACACAGGTAGACAAGGAATGCATCCACACACAGTTGCAACATACCTCTTCCTCAGTGAGTGGCAAGGCGCTCAACCCAGGCAGCTTCTGCACAACCTGCTCAGACCACTGCAGCCAGCCTTGAGGCGGCCCCACTGCCTTGGCAGTAGGCTGTGGTCCTCCTGCAGAGCCACCGAGTCCATACAACAGTTTCATAGCAATCACCAACACACCGGCGAGCCAGATGTAAGGGGCTGAGCTCCGGTGGCGTGCAGAGTGGACTTGGTACTTCATGAGCTCTGAGTCGATGATGTGTGTGGCGTAGAGCTGCAAGGAGGCTTCATACACAATCTGCAAACAATAACAGAACATGTTGACAGCACTGAAAGCAATACAGTAGTAGTATACGCAGCCATCTCTCCAATGTGCTGGCTGTATAACCTGGAGTACAGCCATGCCAAAGCGAGCACACAACATGAACACCGCTGAAACCAACAGGTGAGAACAATGCTAGGCAGCCAACAAGCAGTCGCAGAGAACATGCAGTCCTACCAGGGTACCTTTGGCAGGCCCAGCTCATTGACTGCTCTCAATAGCAGTGCCTCCCCTGCAGGTGGAGGCATCTTCACACCGAGTCTATCAGCCAGCTCACAGCAGGTGCTGAAGAATGAGGCAGGGTCCAGCGTCAACTGAGGCTGTATGCAGCGCACTGGTAAGCAGGATAGGTCCACACCTGTACAAGCAGCAACAGGTCATCCTGTCAACAAGCTGCTTGATGAGGGGCTTCAGCACAAAGTGATGACGTTGACTGCTGCTTGTGCTGGACTGCTACTTACCAGGCGGCAAAGTCTTTTGTACAAGTGCTGGCAGCTGTAGGAATGGCAGGCGGCCATCCAGTGCCCAACTCATGATGTCTTGATGAGTGACTGCTTCACGCAGCAGCACAGCGCCGATGAAGCACAGCTGAAGAGTCACTTGAGGGTGCAGCATCTGCAGCAGGGAATGACACACGCTTCACTTGAGAGCGGTGACATATGCAAAAGCATTGGCCAAAGCTGCGACCTGGGCCAGCATGCTGTATACCCTGGGCATCATTAGCTGGCTTGTGCTGCAGGGAGTGTGCGAATGAGCATGACAGATAGTCAATAATAACTGCAGAATGTGAAATGGCTGTGAACCATCAATGTTTGGGGCCACAAAAGTCTGCACCGTGTTCTGCACCACTTTGTTTTGCTAACATGTGGCACTTGCCTTCCAAAGCAATCTTTTCAAGGTACGAGCTACTACCAGTTGAGCTGAGGTCATGTCAGCAAGTGTTTCTTGAGGAATATCACTATCATCATCCTCTGCTGTCTCGTCATCATCATCGCCGCTGTCACTGGACTCTGCAGAAGCTGCAGCTACAGTGGTAGACACAGCGGATACACTGTTTTGCAATGCATGCGTTTGGTGAGCTCAAAACGGCAGTCCTGGGCTGCAGCTCATCACACATGTACTGTTTACACACCTGGTGATGTAAACAACTTGCATGCAGTTGCGGAGTCCTGTGTAAGGAGTAACCCGCACAATGCTGCCTGTGTGAAGCCAGACCCATGCAAGCAACAAGAGGAGTCTGCACCTGCTGTTGTGGTGTGCTTAGGCAGCTCTTTGTGTGGTGCTGGCTCCAAGATGCCTGTCTGAGGCAGGAGAGTCAGCCACATCTCACGCAGCAACTGCATCAGACGGTTGCTTACACCAAACTCTGACTGCAGAGTGTGTGCCTGAGCCTGAAGCACAGGACAGTAAGGAGTAAGTGTGGGTGGCTGAGGTGCTACAAGAGGGAAGTGCATTGCTGCAAGACTCCAACAACACTAGCACCCCAGGCAGCCTGAACGACCCCAGGCAGGCAACAACTCGCCGCAATGAGGTAATGTGTATCTGGTCTCACCTTCAGTAGCTGCTGGAGGCTTCTGACATACAGCAGTGTTGCGTCCTTCAGCTGCTGTGCTGCTTGCTGTTCCTCTCTTGCTATTTGCGCTGCTTGACTAAGCTGGTTCCTGGCATTTGACGTTCCTGCTGCAGCTCTCCGGCCTCTCACATCATCTATGCCCTGCTGAAACTCAGTTTCTTCTTGCAGACCCTACATCATGAGTATCACCTTTACTGATAACGCATTACCAGAACTCAGGGAATCTCATGGGGTTCTGGCGTTGATGATGCGGAGCTGTTGAATATTGGAGTAACTCACTTGCAGCTGCTGTCCACAAACATTGCAGGTAAGCACTCCATTGACGAACTCCAGGTCATCGGCGCCAGCAGTACAGTAAGGGCACCTACTTGCGGCCATGGCTGGCGCCTTGAAAGTGCTAACCACTCATGCGTAAACTTTATAGCATATACATGCTACAATCAATGGGATCAGCGCTACGGTGGAGATGATGTACTCGACATCGGACACGATACTCTAGCAACAGTCTGTCTGCAACAACGTCTTACAAACCAGACAAAGCAGAGCTTGTTGCACAGTCCTACTATTCACAACATTCAAAGAGGGGCGCTGCACTGGAACCCGCTGCAGTGTCGTTGAGGCGCGTTCCTTATATATGTGTGTACTGCAGCAGCACTATCCATGTCCTGACTCAAAAACCTCATATATAATTTTGCTGGACAGTCCATGGTGTCCGACACTCTGACACTCTGGGAACATCCCTGGACAACCGCCAGCCTGGCAGTGTCCTTCAAGGTGCTGTTAAACGTGGCCCATCTCATGGTTGAATATCTGGTTAACAGCGTTTATGACGAAAATTGTTTTTGCAATGAGTCACTCCTGCACTGTATTGGTCAGATGCATGCCCCTGCCTAATTCAGGTGTTGCCTTGACACCTCGTCCTGATGATTGTGCTACCCCTGTTGCTGCTGCTGTGGCCGCTGCTTGCCGGTGACCAATCCCGTGTGCCTGTTACTGGCAATAATGTGTTCAATAGGTTCAAAAATAGGCAGCGTGTGTCTCAGTACCTCTCTGTGGTACTGGGCTGAGCCTGAAAGCAGCTGCAGGAGGCTGTCCAGGCTCAGCTGAGTTGGAGTTTGCCACTGAGCTCCAGAGCGTATTTGTGTGAAAGTGGGTGGCTCGTGCAGCAAAGTGGATGCAATGCTGGCCGATGAAGACAAGAAACTGCTGCTCCTGTGTATGTCCAATCCCAAAACATGCTTTCTGCACATTTGGTGGTTTCTGCAGACAATGCTACAGGTTTGTTGGCGGTTAGGCAATGGCCTATCGCAGTAATAAGTACGACTAGTAGCGGCTCTGGTTGCTGTTACATACCACGCCTGCTGCATGGTGATATCTCTGCCTGTTGACTGCTGTGTGCTTGCTGCTCTTCTGCGCATGCCTTTTACGCGGCCAGCAAGAAAAGCTACACAACAGCATCCAGTAAAATTTGCCAGAAGGCAGATTAAACTTGAGAAAGTAGCTGGAAAAACCAAGTTTCTTCGTATTGAGAAGCAGCAAGCAAGGTCTCGTGTCTGCTGGCAGGAAAGTCCCACTTAATCCCT
Organism: Coelastrella sp. M60; assembly: GCA_001630525.1. Classification (NCBI taxonomy): domain Eukaryota; kingdom Viridiplantae; phylum Chlorophyta; class Chlorophyceae; order Sphaeropleales; family Scenedesmaceae; genus Coelastrella; species Coelastrella sp. M60. The sequence goes on along the minus strand of LWCB01003098.1, from coordinate 2,383 downwards.
GCACTGATGCCCAGGCCTGGTCGAACGGCATCTACACCACCCTCCGGGTCACAGACGGCATCAGAGGACAAAAACATCCCAAAGTTATATCATTTACGTGAAGTCAACCAGACTTATCGTCTGCGCAACTGGTCGACTACTGTACGTGTACGGTACTTGTACCTTGTACCCGGTTGTGTTTGCAACTTGGCTTTGCCTGGCAAGACTCGTGATAAGCGCACCTTCCTATCGGCAATGATTTTTGACCACACAGTGGCCTCAGAGCGAGCACCGTAGATGCAGTTTGCCCCAAATGGTGTCCAGCATGCTCAAAGAGAGGGATAGGAACCTTCTGAGCGAACAGCACAGAATGAATTGCCACTCTTTGTGTCATGAAAGGCTTACAAGACGCAGGGTCATGCCCCTGAATCTCTTTCCTTGCTCCGTTGTGTCCCATTCAAGATGAGCAGCATGTGATGCTCTGGGGCAAAGGTCCAATACTAGTTCCCCATGGGGCGCGAGGTCGAAAAAGCCCACGTAGAGGACAGCAAGCGGCAGGTAAAACAAGCATGTCACTTACTCCAGCGGCTTCCCAGCACAACAACTCAGAACTAGGTCATCTTCTCACAGGCCATTGAGTTCAAGCTCAAGCATAAGACCAAGGATGCACCTCGTGTTGCCTCCAGATGCACCAAACTTGGCAGTGCATACGGTGTGGGCATTGGTCTGTACTTCCAGACCATTGCCTGGCTGCGTGCTCTTCTGCTGTGGCTGGCCCTAGCAGCGGTGAGTAACCAGGCACACAGTGGGGAGTGAGACAGGCACAGCGCAACCAAAATCATCTCCTTCTGCACGACTATGCCAATTACTGACACTCATGCCACGTCAGGATGCAGAGCTAACTTATTCGTGAGCATTCCTGCTGCATCCCAGGTACCGTTCATGGTAATCATCAACACCAGCCAGTTCACTACAGCAACCTACAAGGGTAGACTGGATGGTGCAGGTGTGACAGTGCTGCCCGCCTTTAACCCGCTGCAAAGCTGGACGTTTGCCGCCATTATGGACGACAGCAGAGACAGTGGCATACTTGCATGGATGAATATCAAGCTGCCAGGCTTGGAGGTGGTATACACCATGACAAGGCCATTCTTCCTGAAGTGTAAGATCCAAGGCTCTGTACACTGAACTGACCTTACCTGCAGTTGAGACTGTGCAGCACATGCTGATCCACATGTCCAGCTCGTCTGATTGCATATGCTGCTCTCTGTTGTGCTTTTATTTGTGCTTGATGAGGTAGCTTTTTCCTGTGAACTAGATATTGACTACAAGCATACTGCCCTGCCTGCTGTTTTCGCAGTAATCTCAGTGCTGGATGCTTGTAGCATGGCTGTCTTCAGTGTGGTGTGCATGCTGCTGTACAGAATGGCAGCTCGCTTTGTCAAAGCAGTGGATGATGCAACAATGGAGGTGGCTGATTACACAGTGGTGGTGAAGGGCTTGCCAACTGAAACTACACCACAACAGGTGCGCAACAGGGAATCACATCAGTGATCCCGGGGACTCATCAGCAGCTGCCAGGAGTGGCCAGATGTCTGGTGCAGAGACAGCCTGCTCAATAAGCAGTATGGCAGCGCAGGTTGCGCTCATGAATGTGTAATCAGCATCAGCTGCGGGTATCTGCCCCTTGGCATAAGCAAGCCTGGAGTCCAATTTTTGTGTTTGCCATACTCTCAGATCGGGCAACACTTCAGGAAGTTTGGAAAAGTCATGGATGTGGTGATGGTCAAGGACTTTGGCCCCTTACTCTCACTTGCTGCTCAAGCCACTGTGCTCAAGGAACAGCACAGCCAGGCCAAGGAGCGATCAGAAAGAGGTCACAACGCAGGTGTGCAGCTGTTGACGTGTTCAGTTCAGGAATCTGGGGGGTTGCCCAGCTGGCACCAGGCTTCAGGCAGCACTGAGTACTGCTGAAGAACCTGCAGCAGGGCCACAACTGCTGTCCTTGCAGCTTTGGTTGCAAACCATGGTGATACACGTTGCGAGGTATGTACCCTGTGCCACGATGTTCTTGATATAGCTGATTACTGGTCTGAAATGTGGATAATGTCGGCCTTTCCTGCAGCTGCTTATCAGCGGCAAGTTGCTGCTGCTGAGAAGAAACTTGCCAAGTTTTATGAAGAAGCCAGCAATAACCTTGATGCTGGACTTGAGCTAAAAGCAGTGTTTGTGACATTTAACTCCCAAATAGAAAGAGCAGACTGTCAAGCCAAATGTCCAAGGAGTGAGTGCCGAAGCAGGAACGGCTGCACACAAGTGCAGAATAGCTTGAAGTGTCGCAGCAATTTGATTGTACACATGCCGTTGATGCGCATGCAGCCACTGAGATTGCCGAAGAAGAATA
>LWCB01003097.1:0-12113 GCA_001630525.1 Coelastrella sp. M60 | reverse complement strand
CATGTTGATTGAACAACAGTGACCTGTTGCTGCTATTGTTGGTGCACATGCTGCTGCTTCATCTGCCATCATGATGGTGCATCCAGGCCAGAGGTCAAGTACCTGGCAAGACAGGTGTCTGGGTAGGTGACCGGAAGATTGGAGCAGTAGGTGTGCGCATCACACATGGCATCACCAGCCATGGCATAGCGCTCAATGTGAAGACAGATCTCAACATCTACCGGCACATAGTCCCTTGTGGCACACCAGACAAAGAGGTTACATCCATTGAAGCTGAGCTGCAGCGGCCCTTATGGAGGAAGCAAAGCAGTAGCAAAAGCAGCAGTGAAGCACAGCAGTACAGGGAGGGGCAGCAGGTGGGTGCACAGCAGGTGTCTGTTGACGTTACTGTTGCAGAACAGCATCTGCTGCAGGCATTTGTGAGAGTGTTCAGGCCCTCAGACCTGCATCAGGTCACTGAGGGACAGTTGCTCAGCACCGCCACTTGTACGTAGCCTACTGGCCTCTAAGTCAGGGTCTTTCACGGCATCAGTCAACGCTGTGCTAGTCCTGCAAAGCTCACATGTGTGGTCGCAGTCGCGCTGGGGTGACGCGGCTGTTGCTGCATATACCCCCAAGTAGTGTCAGCGATCTATCGGAGGTGCAGTAGGTGGATTGTGCAGGCTGGCTCGTCTGTCGCATCCTATCAGTCTTCCCTATACTATATCCAGCTTTCTACCCCTGGTCAATCCTAGGCCGCATGCGACTGTCCTGCAAGTGGCCTTCAAGGCGGCACGTGTGGCCGGAACCGCCCCGGGCAACTATTCCTGCCAGTACACCGAGCGGCATTGGGCAGCTTGTCAAAATCCACAAATATGTGAAGGATCGTATGGCTGACTCTCGCAGCTCGTTCAGCTATGCGTTGCTGACAATCAAGTTACGCTTCATCGCCTATTGTTAGGGTCGGTTCTAAGCGGCCTACTGCCGTGCTTCCGGAGCATGGCCTTGCGCAGGTCACCAGTCGGAACCCTTGAACATGCCTGATCATTTTGCCGCACTATACGACCGAAACAAGATTACACGCGGCTGCAGCAACAACGAAGGAGTGTGAAAGTTCTGAGGCGCCACATGGCATAACCTTGGAAACGGCGGTTTTGCACACCGTCGTAGGGTGCTGTTGCTCACTAGTTGGCCGCCATTGCGATCAAATACCCTAAAGCTGTATCACCCCGCGTTGATAGATGGCCGGGTATTCCCCTAATATTGTATCCGTCGAGATCGCTGTCAGACACAGCTTGCAGTTGGTCCGCAGCAACCACGGTGGGTTGGCGCCTGCGTTTCCAAGCTCTCGTTTACACCGTTTCATCGATGAGCTTCTTCTGATATCATTCAACAAATGCCATTGGGGTGTTTCAGACCGCAGCGAGCCTGACCCCCACAGCTGCCACCAAACGAGCTCTGTAGCTGTGATCCTTTCTATGAAGATGCCGACATTGCCTAGCTAAACACCTTACTACTCTTGGTTGCAGGTGCAGGGTCCAAGCAGGACGGTATGCGGCGACCACGTCTGTCAGCGATGGTCCACAGGTAGAGGTCTGACAACAAGCTTATAGGACACCGAGCAACTGGCTGCCGAGTGCAACGTTCTTTACATCCGTGATAGTTCAGCGATCGCGCTAGCAGGTGCTGGCTGTGATCAAGGAGTAGGATCCCCGATCTCACGAGCCTGCAGGCCAGCCTTGCAGCCAGTCAAAGGTTGGAGGTACAAACGTAGCCATGTTCAACAGATCAACTCAAGGCAGTCAACCTATCAGCACGTTTTCCGGCAACGGCCGGCCCTGGCCAGCATCTGCAACAGAGCCTCTCGGCCGTTTCAATGGTGGAATCGTACAAGGCGCTGGCAGCGGGGTGTCGGAAGGACCATCCTTGTACCAAGCAACGCCAGGTATGACCCCCTTGTGTCCGAGGTGGGACAGTATCGTGTGTAGTGCGGCGCAGTGTCCGATAATCACGTTGCGAGGGGTGGTACGGTGCGTGCATTCGAGACTAACTGGCTATTCCGATGTATGTATCACATTATAAGGGTCTCCACATGCAGTACCAGCGCTTCGTGACGATACCCTGCCCAGATGCAACTGCAAACCGCTGCCTGCAGCTAGTGTACCTGGGGCATGTGCCGGGCTGACTGCTTCACACTTGATTCAAAGTGAGCCTATTTGACAACATACTGTCGTGTATATATTTGAATAGTGAAGCTTTTGAGTTTGTGGGGGTAAGCAGATCATCCCTGCCATGCTGCCTGCCTTTACTGCTGACGTTTCCCCCTGTCAGGTCCTGCACATCTCAGCAGCCAGACACATAACTCCACAGTGCCATCAGCAGCGGGAGCCAATTTGGAACCCCCCTTCAAGTGGCAGCACACTGTGCAGCAGCAAACCATGAATAATCCTGCTATCCTGCACGAAGCAGTCCCTGACATCAGGTTGCAGCACGATGGCGCTTCTGGTCCATTGGTAATAAGTCAATCCCTCCTAAATGGGTCACAGCAGCAGCATGAGCAGCTGCATGCATCATCAGTACCAGCAGCTATTGCAGTAGGCACCAGGCTGTATGGCAAGTGGAAGGTTGAACCAGCTCCAACAAATCCAACAAGCAACACACATGATGCAGGATACTGCACTGCAGCAGCTGTTGATGGTTGTAGCACACATGATCCCCTCAGGATGGTGCACCTGCAGCAGCAAGGGGTGGCCCAACAAGCACCAGAACAGCAGCTGCTGTTGGCCGCTCAAGCTCAGCACCAGCAGCAGCTGCACCAAGCAGCGCTTACCCGGTCCGCTGAAGCAGCAGCTGCTAGCCTTGCATCATCACGCTCCCTATACAGCTACTACAGCGCCATCACAGAGCAGAATGGCTGTCAAGATCCTACTGCTGCATCTTACAGCCTTAGCAGCCAGCGGCCTGCTGAGATTGTTGCAGTGCCAACTGGCCTACCCCCTCACCCAGCAACATCGTCTTATCAACCCAGTGGCAGTGGTTGGTCAGATCGGAGCACAGCAACAAGAAGTGCAAGTGCAGCGCGGACTGCCATGATCAACATGTATATGCAGCAGCGTGCGTCATTTGAACAGCATAGGAACCTGAGTGCTGGTACAGGTACTGCAGCGTCTGCCAAAGCTGGCATGTGGAACAGACAGTACAGCATCATTGAGCAGACAGGTACTGTGGCTGTGGGCAGAGCCCCATCAGACACCTACACTGCAGCAATGGGCTTGATGTGTGAGGAAGATCTGCTGTCAATGGAGATCGCTGAAACTCAGCAGCAGCTGACCAGAGCAGCTCCTACTGCATTTGCTCCGCATCCAAGCCCACAGATGTTCTCTGCATATGTGGGAGACTCTGTATCCATCAACAACTTCGCCAGCGACTTCAGTACGGGATTTGAGGATGATGTCAACATGGAAGAGGACCACAATCAGCCCAGTGTCCACCTGTGCAAGCCCAACTTCGTGCTCTTTCCTCCTGCAGCTGAAACCACCTCCACCAGAGGCCTTCCTTCTGCTGGTGCAGCAGCAGAAGATGCTGCATCAGCCAGGCAATCCTTGGTGCTTCAGATGTTGTCCAGGACTGCAGATATGCGTAAGGGAGCCCCTGTGCTGACTGCCCCTGCTCAACGTGCTGCTGCAGCGGGTTCTGAGAGTGTCAGACCACGGCTGCTCATCAGTGAGGTGTCTGTTTACACTGAGAGGGGTGCACACAGTCAGATGGCGCTGAACCAGGCCAACAAGCTGCTCAGCAAGATGACATTGCCAGGTAAGATTGCTAAAATACAGGGCTTGCAAATTATGTTGTCTCGTTACGTACTCCAGACCTGACCCCTGCAGGCCCTAATATGGCATTCACTTGTTATCTGTAGCCTCAATCTGCATCCCGTGGTGCAGGGTTGGCTTATCTGTGTATTGTGTATTGTTATCATTGTCATGCAGCACATACCCATGTGCTTCTAGCTGGTCATCTGTGCCAACTGCCCTGTCTAACTTATGATAAGCACATCTGCATGGTTCAGTTTGCTACTATCATCCTTGTTTCTTAATCTATGACGCCACCTGCTGACTTTTCTGCAGATGACATCTCCTACATGCCAATATCACCGGAGTCTTTCTTGTTCAAGGCTGGCGCTGCTTGGCAGTTTCCCGCTTTTGTTATCTGTCTAGGCAGCAGCTACCTGCAGCGCATGTTTGCTCGGCTGCCCCAGCTCGCTGAAGCAGTGATGGCTTGCCCAGGCTTTGAAGATTACTGCCAGTATCTGCCGGAGCGGGTGAGTGTAGCACTTATGGTGTTGGGCCATGCTGTCCGCAAGCAGCGTATGCTGGCCAAAGGTACTGTGCATGACATATGTATGCGAGGTGCATAAGCATATCACAAAGCTTTGCCTGCTATGTGTGTGCGGTACAAGCTGCTGCTGTTTATTGGCGATTGGTATGTCGGAAGGGTTGTTGCTATACAAGGAGACATCTTTGTGTGGCTGCCAATCAGTCAACTGCTTATGGATCAATCAAACATTAGTCCTATTTTTGCCGCTGTTTTTGCTGTCCTGATCTGGTTTGCAGTACCACAGCCTAGTCCCCCGTCGGCTGTACGGCCCTGAAGTTTCAGCTACTGTTGCTACTTTACGCTCAGTTCAGTTTACCTGCCTCTACCTGGCTACCAAAGTCGCGGACCAAGTCCACGCTCAGGGCCTCCTGCGCTTCATGCTCACCAACTTGTCCCACAACGGAGCTTATGTAGATCTTCAGGAGGCTTCAGATGTGGAGGCAAGGTGCTTGGATGCACTGGAGTGGCGCCTGGGTCCCTTCTACGTGGAGGATGAGCTCTCAAGTGAGGATGAAGAGCTGTGGGCAGGTAGTATGGGCCATTGGGACTATGGTGCTGAAAGGGATGCCTACCCAGAGACCTTTGCTTGAGGTCTTGAGACCCTGGTATGTCTGGAATCTGTCGGAGTCACTGGTATGCATGGTGATGGTGAGCTGTGCTGGCTTGGCTAATAGAGTTTGAGGTCTGGGTGAGGGGAGTAGGCTCCAGGGTAAGAGCTGGCAAGGATATGGTCCTTTCTGGGTCGGTGATACCATTGTGCAAGGATATGCTTTGGAAAGTTATTGCTTGGCCTCCTAAGGTGTTGAGATGGTGAAAGTTCTGTTGCAGTTGGTAATGGCCTCTCTGGGGAGAGGGTTATTCCCGGGGCTAGTGGTATGCTGTTGAGGTAGGTGTGTGCTTGAGTTTAGTGTCTATGTATGCCATACAGTGTTGTTTAATGTGTAATACTTTGGTTATTGGCAAGGCAGTTGTTTCTTGTGCCTCTTGGTATGCTATATAACATCCATGCATACACATGTTGACGTTGTTATGATTGTGGTGTGTGAAACAGGGACTGGGAAGCCGCATCTGGCAACTGCGGTACACTATGCATGGCAACACTGCACTGTGTGAAGGTCCTTAATGGTAACTCATATTTGGATAGGCTGTTTAGATTATGTTGAGTGTACTTATCGTGGTTGTCATTGCTTGTTTGGTTTGCATGCCTGTTATCAGCCTGTGCCGCACCTGGGTACAAGCTGCATGTGTTGGGTGCATGTGCATATTTCTAACTCCTCTTGTCGTGTGGGCAGGCATGCAGGCATTTTACCCAGTGTGCAGTACGTGTTTTCACCAATGTGCAGTACGTAAAAGGTGTTGGTGCAAAGCTGGTAGGATCATCAGATGATAGGCTATCTTTGCATCATACAATTATTCTGTGTTGTAGCATTGAACTTGGCATGGTTGTATCCATGAGTCTTGTGCATCAGATAGCGAGATGCAGGGGCTTGACAACATGAGCAGGCTATGACTGTAGGATTGATGGCGCGCTGTTCAAACTGTGTCTGCATTGTCTGCACTTGAGAAGCAATCAGGCATATTCTGTTGTGCAGAGAAGTTTGAATTCAATGCTAAGTTGTTCATGCTGATCATGTTGCAAGGAAGGTTCTGCAGCAGAGTGCATGACTAGTATTGCTGTGAGCTGCATCAGTGGCACAAACAGCATTAGGTTGTGTCACCATGTTTTCAAAACACACGCGAAGTTCGCGTGTGTCACTGCAAGCTGCTGACACTAGGTTGTTTGCATGTCAACATTGCGAGCGGCAAATATTGGCTAGTTGAAGGAGCAGGTCGTTGCTTCCACCTGGTGTGTGCAGGGTTGCAAGTGCGTGACTTTGGTGCAGCAGTCCTGTCTGCCTTTTGTCACCACACTCAACATCAGCACCCCACCTCAATGGGCTTATTGGCCTTAGTAACTCATGGACCTCAATTGCAGTGCCTACTTAATACAGCTTTAATACTCCAAGCATATTTACTACTCCAAGCATAATACTACCAAAGATTTGGTCTATGCATGCTGCTGGCTTCTTGAGTGGCTGTGTCTGTCCTGCCACTCTCTGCTGTTGTTGCAGCTACACTGGTTGAGCATCTCGCTAGAGCTACGTAGAGCTACAAGATTGATTTGTCAGTACATGTACATGGCATGCTTCACCTGAGCAGTCCTCTGGAAGTATACCAGCTATTTTGGGGAGTACGTGAATGTGGTCTGCTTGTGATTGTGCATGGCATGCTGGTGCTGCAGCATGGCGATGTGGTGAAAAGCAGTTAGAAGTTGAGTTGCAGTGGGTGGCTGCATCAGCTGCGGTAGCTGTTTTACAGCTCCACCTCCTTATGATCTTTATGTGCTGTGTGGGTCTGTATGTGCTGCCGGCCCAACCGCCTTGTCACAGTTTCCTGGCATCTTGAGCTGTGTGTGTTATGTTTGAGCAGTTGAGTTTTCACCACCCAGTGTTCGCTGTACTTGCTTGCAGCATAGTTGTGCTGGACCACATGTGCAGTGGAGGCTGGCTGCAGAAGGTTGTGCGGTGCTGAAGTGGTTGTTATTGCAGACCATGGGTCTTCCTGTGATGGGCAAGCTGTTGCATGTCAAAAGTTCTACAGGTCTCTACCACACTGCTCAGATTAGCAGCATCTCAACCTGAATATGCCGCAAAGGTTGCTGCTGCTGTTGCGGTCAATGTGGTTCCTTGCAAGAATTTTGCTGATCCTTGAGGGTCGGTATCACAAGAGCTGCTTGCTGCGGGATCATCACTGGGGTAGTGCTGTTTGAGGCAGAAACAGGGATGCAGTCTCATAGTGTTGCATGAGATCCTTGCATCCTACTGTTGCAGCCCATGCACTTGAACTGTTTTGTTCTAGTGTCCCAGACTTTGCGTCCTCCTTTGATGTATACAAGGGCTGAGGTGCGCTGTAGTCTAGGTTATCTCAGACTGTAGGTTTTTGGGCTGCAGGCTGTGTTTGGCTTATCAACTATGCTAGCTTTTTTGGTCTAGGTTTGCAGGTGTGTAGGTTTAGACATGCTATGCATCAGTGTACATATGTTGTTTTGTTGTATTGTTGATCCACAATTGAAGATGTGCTGTTTTTTTTTCAAGCAGTAGGCAGCATGATATGATCATACAGATGTAGGTAGGCACAAGACTCGTGAAGTGCATGCACAACCGCAGCAGATCGCTGCACATCAACACACAAGCACCAGCTATGCGCGGGGTAAGAAATGTGTGTGGTTGCCTTGAATTGCTGTCGCAGATATGATGCACCCACTGGTTTTTGAGTGGACTGTGGCACGCAGCCAGTAGGCAGCCATCTTAAGGGGGCACACTGAAAGAAATGGTCACTTCTATGCATGTGATGTGATGCATATCAGAGCTTGCCATTTGGGGAACTGCTCTGCCACTGTCAGAAGTCATCCAGCAATTGTTCTTCTTGTCTAAACAAAGAAAAACACCTGTTTGAATTTGAATAGGTTCTGATGGTGTGAAGTTGTACAAAGTATGGTAGAGGGTCACACACACTTGCCATAACTGAGGCACTCAACCAGATGTTCAGGCTGGGATAAGGTCTGCTTTCGATCCCTGCTTCGAGTGCTGAGTTCTTCTTTTCTCATGGGCATTGTCCATTGCCATGAGTCCGGCTAGAACTTGCATGCATGCCAATGTCAACATTTGGTTGCCGGCTTTGCATATGTGGCGCACAAAGTCCCAGCATGCTGCACCTTGTGGGCAGCGTTCAAGCATCCCGTATCGCAGACGGGCGGTTGTGTTTGGTTGTGGGCATCTGCATCAAACTTTGCAAATGCAGTCCATGCGCATGCATTCGATATACATGAATTGCAGATGGATGTCGTGTTTGTCCGCACAGAAGACTCTCAACTTGTATTCTATTATTTAACTCCGTGAATCCTTATGCTTGTACTGCAAGTCTTGTTTCTTGCCAGTGCTGTGCTATGAGACAGTTAAGTTTGCACGGTGCCGCACCGATGATCGATCAGTTTGCTGGTGTATGGGTCAAGATCAGCGAAATGTTGCTGTTTAAGTGTTGTTTGAGATATATATCCACTGTTGCTCGTGGCTCTGAAGCCAAATCTGCATTTCCAGCAAGCAACTGTATGTCGTCGCTGGTAGCTTGGCTGCTGTGCCCGGTTGGTTGAGGCTGCTTCAGGCCGGAAGTGGATGGAGCTACAAGCAGGAGCAATCAAGCGACTTCACACAGTTACTGTATTGTCGCCTTCAGCATATCATGCTCAGTGCTCAATCTTCTTCAGAAATTGCAGACATACCAATCTGTCTTGCCTATCTCTGTACTTGTAGGGTTTTGCTGTGTTTGCAGAGGGAGCAAGTGTGCCTATCTTATGTCGAGTGCTTTCCATATTGCAAGCTGGCTTTGGGGGAAAGCACCACATGGGTGTATGCAGAGGCCTTCACTGCAGGTTGCATTTCACTTGGCTGTGGGGTGTGCAGTGAATAGTAGTAATCCATCAGTATCCTTGCATGCCATGCGCGCTCAGCGCAATGATGGTGATGGCTTTGCAGTTGTTTGCAATGGCATGTGGGTGTCAGTGCGCGTTGTAATCATGAAACAGGTGTGAAGCGAGTACAACCCCTTTGTTTATGGTGAGGTTATCCTGCATATGTGGTTACAAGATTGGCATTGGGAGGCTTAGCACTCACCAATGGGTTGATGTATTCAATATGGAAGTTCCACCTGGCGAATCTCAATTGTGTGGTTAAGGCACGCTTACAAAGTTTGGCATTTGCACCTGGAGTGCCAGACCTTTATGCAACAGACGGTCAGTTCACATGTCAAGGTGCTGCGTATGCATGCGGCAGTTGTGGAAGGTACTTATGTTCATTTGTCACAGTTCTCATGCAACAGGGAACAGTCCATGGTGTTGCGCTGCTTTGGGCATTGGGTTGTTGAGAATCGGCTTATCTCTGTCAGTGGCATATTGATTATGAGGACATATGTCTTAGTACTACTCTGGTGTTATACTAGCATTGGTGTGGTATGGTTGCAGTGTTGTTGCAGCGATGTTGTAGTGTCATTGCTGGATGACTGATGTTGTGGTATTATTGTACACTATTTGCAGAATGCTGTGCTTCAGTGGCACATTGAATTGGAGGGTGATACGTCTTGAGTTTCACTCTGGTACTATACTAGCATTGTCGTGGTGTTATTGCAGTGTTATTGCAGTGTTATTGCAGTGTTGTTGTGGCAATGTTGTACTAGTATTGTTGCTATAGACTCAAGTTGTAGTATTGTTATACACTAACTGCAGGCCCGACAGTACTTTTTAAGCACAGCAACAACACTATGTACATGTTGGCCATCACTGGTGTTGAAGGCACTCATCAGCTGTTGTGAGGTTGTTGAAATGGGTACCATCCAGTCTTAGTAATACTGTTGCCCATACTGTTGTTGTCCATATTTCTGGCCCTGTCCTGTGGGACCCTTTTGCTGAACCGGCATGCTGTACGGTTGCAACTGTCCCTTGCTGCATAAGCGGTTCAACAAGTTGCTTTGTGTTGCACACAGTGCCCCACAGTGTGTGCATCACATCAGGAAAACAGAACCGGATGTTCTATTAGATCCTACAATGCGCAGCAGTGTACGCAGTTGCTGTGTACGCATCTGCAGCATGCACAACTATCCGTTGGCACCCTTGTAGTACTATTGTGCACAACAATGCCGCGTTGTTGGATGGCATTGAGTGGTGCGTTAACTTAACGCTTGAAGCCATGGGCCTTGCAAACTGTTTGCTGCTTTTGGAAGGCTACACCTGTGCTGGAATACTAGTGCTACTGCAGCAAACTGTTTGCTGCTTTTGAAAGGCGTACCTTGGGCTTAGACTGCTTGCACTATTGCCAAAGCAGCGAATTTGAGCTGCATTGCTGTGTTCAGGTGAACTGTAGGACTGCATTGTGCGCCCCACTTTGCACCTTGCTGGCAGCTGTTGTTGTATTCGTCAAAGATGCAGTCGTCGTGATATATATGTGCCCGACTACCAGGTATTAGTACCAGACAGGTCCTTTCTGAGATATTCCAAGGTGCAGCACCCTTCCAGGCCTGGCACCACCTGGTACTAGCAACATTGGTAGCGCAGGATTGACATCTTCAGGATGGTCATGTAGTGCATGCTACGAGAACCTTGCATATGTTGTGTTCAGCTGTACTGTAGGCTTTTGGACTGCCTTGTGCGTGTTGCACCTTGCTGGAAGCTGTTGTTGTACTCGTCAAACTTGCAGTCGTAGTGAGATATACGTGCCTGACTATTAGTACCACATAGGTCCTTTCTGAAATATTCCAAGGTGCACTGCAGCACCCTTCAAGGCCTGGTGCTACCTGGTACTAGCAGCATTGGTAGCGCAGGATTGACATCTTCAGGATGGTCATGTAGTGCATGCTATGAGTCGCTGTCACTTGTTGTATGCATGCATGCAGCCTTGCATGTGTTGCCGGCATCTTAGCCTCAAGCTAGGCTGAAGTTGAGGTGTTATGCAACCACCATTCATTTGTTGTCTCTTAGAAAAGTTCCTTCAATGGGCTTGTGTTGGTGTGCCAAAGTGTGAGTGTGTGAGAGTTTGAGTGTGTGTGGCACCCAACAAAGTTGTGGATGGACTGTGTGCAGTTGTTGCATCTGCAAACCTATCTGTTGTTTGTTTGCCTGCTGTTAGTTGCATACAGGACCTGCAAGGATTTGGTGGTTCATTTGCTGTCGTATAACATGGCTGAATAAGCGTGTGGCGAGGATTGTAGTTTGAAAACTGACAGACTGCTTTGCATGCTTTGCTCATGGGTACCGCTGGTGGTGGTGTTTGCCTTGCATGTCTGTCAATCATTGCCTGTACCCTGATGCATGTCATGTTGTCTATACAAGTCCTTTGCCTCAGTATAGTGCATCTTGTGTGCTGCCTGCATGTCAGAAGGCCGTGCTGGGATGAGCGAGTTGTGCCCAGCTGTGTGCGTACTGCATCTGTGTCAGTTTGTTCATCTGTTGCATCATACAGCCGGGTGGCATCTGCATAGTATGCAGAAGTTATCTGTATCAGGCCATCTATGTGTTGCACATACCTGCTATTGACAGGAGTCCAGTGTTAGCTGAATGCATGTGCTCTGACAATCCATCACACGAAGGTTTTGCAGTCTGGTTGAGGCAGCTTCTTCCAGGCACATAGGCTTCTTTGGCAAAGCGTAAGGCACCATGTGCTTTGAATCATTGTGGTTGACCTAGCTTGCTGGCGTTTGACAGTCACGGTACTACCAATACTTGCAAGTTTGCAGTTGATGATTAGCTGGCAGTACTATGAAGCTCCTAGAGGAGGTCCAGCCTGGCTGAACTCATTGTACTCAGTATGCTGTAGCGGCATTCATTGTACAGTGTGAGTTGATGAAATAGCGAGTTGTATTAGAGTGTATTGCAGAAGACATACTGAATACTGTTCTTGGATGCATGCATATTGCTTCAGGAGGAATCATGAGTTGTGTTTGTGTGGAATCACCCAAGTATCAGCAATTGGCAGGTCATGTCTATGCCAACGAGCAAAGATTACCCCTGGCCCGTGGGTACAATCCAGGCATACTATGTATTATCACATTGTTGCACTAATACGTGTGCTACAGTTTATATCATGTGCTGCAAGTAGTATCGCGTGCTGCAGCTGCTGTTAATACAAATCCCCGTTGCAACATATACTACTTACTTGCAGTCACATACCCTTGAC
>LWCB01003096.1:0-10281 GCA_001630525.1 Coelastrella sp. M60 | reverse complement strand
CGTTGTCATGGTTTGCCCAGATACCCTCTCAGTAGCCTTTGCCTGGAAGGCTGCCCCAGAGGGGTTGCTATATCTTATGGTATGGCTGGCTCAGCCAGCCGTTTGGTTCTTGCCCAAGGGCCTCGTGGCCGGAATGGGTGTGTCTACTACTACTAGGTCTGGAGCAGGGCTGATACTTGCAATTGGCACTTACTGGCAACATGACAATAGTGAAGCTGAGCTGTTCATGATGTTCACGCGCTGCTGCCAGCATGATGTCACGACGGTTCTTAATGGATCAACCATCAGCTGAGCAAGTATGCCTCTGTACATGTATACATGGTGTCCTCGTCACAACATTACTGTTCACAATCTGTTCATGACACCGTCAACTTCTGAATGTCCTTGCGATCTACAGATGCCACTGTCTTACTAATCTAGCAGAGTTTGATGATGTCCTTCGTTCAGCTGATTTGATGACAAGACCGGCAAGCAGAATTGTTGTTGATTAAAGCGTACATGCACCTGGCTTCAAAGTACGATCATAGAAATTGGTAACAAATAATGAGTGTCAATGTCAAAGCTCTCACTTATCCCTGGTGTTACAACTTGCTTCTTGCTGCTGCAGTTCCAATCTTCCTGCTGCTGGACTCCACCTTCCTAGACAGCTGTGACACCATGTCTCGTGGCACTAGCTGAGGCCTGTGCAGCCACGCTCCACCATCAACCACCAACGTTTCACCACTCACATAGCTGCAGTACGTGACATGGCACATGCCAATGGCGGCAGTAGCGATTGGCGGACCGGTAGGAGTGGGATGAGCATTTGTGCTGATGTACAATGAATTCATTGACGAAGGTTCTACAGCAGCTTTGACCACTTGTTGGCATGCAGAAGCAAACACAAACAGAATACAGGTACAGCTGCATATCAGCAATATGCCAAGGAGCGACATACATAGGATAGGAGGAACTGTGGATCAACAGCATGTTGGTTTCGTTCAACAGTGTTCTCACCTTGCAGCGCTTGATGCCAAGAAGACACAAGCTAGAGCAATATCTGATTTCTCTCCCATCCTCCCAAGAGGAACAGCTGACTTGACCACATCCTCCATGGTACCTTCTTCACCAGGGGCAAGCTTAGACATGCCTGAGGGGGCACACAATCTCATTAGACTGCAACAGGTATGCATAGCAGGCGCACATTGACCACGCAGGCGATGCATCCAGCAAGGATCAACTTGTGCCTGCCACTGGTGCTTGCTTGACAGATACATGCGTGTGATGCTTTGTTACAGGTTAACAGAGCAGGATCCCCAGCGGAGGTTTCAGAGCCTTCAACATGTCTCAGCGATTTTTCCGGGTGGCGGCCCCTTACAAGCAGCAATGTCATCAGCCTGTTGTTGTGATTGCATGCATGCTGCTGCACGAGCCAAGTTACACTTTCTTCTCACATATGAAGAAAACGTCATTTGCAG
Organism: Coelastrella sp. M60; assembly: GCA_001630525.1. Taxonomy (NCBI): domain Eukaryota; kingdom Viridiplantae; phylum Chlorophyta; class Chlorophyceae; order Sphaeropleales; family Scenedesmaceae; genus Coelastrella; species Coelastrella sp. M60. Next base: position 8,824 of record LWCB01003096.1, on the reverse strand, counting down.
GTAACACTATCAACATCGATACGAATGACCCACAATCACACAGTAAGACCATCTATTGAACACACTGCAAGGCCATAAAGCTGTCCTGGCAATCTCCCTGCACCTGCTGTGCCTCGTATTGGGCCAGGTGCCACCCCATTGACACGAATACCATACTCCCCCCACTCCAAGGCTAAGCTGCGGGTGATGCTGTCCACTGCTGCTTTCGCTGCTGAAGCATGCACCTGGTACCAGGTCGCGCCATAATGCAGTGTAGCACTGATGTTGACGATGACACTGTCTGCATTGGCTCTCAGAGCCTGAAAAGCCGCCTTGCTCATAGTGAAGGTGCCAGTGGCATCAATATCCATGACTGCAGGTGAGCAGCAGTGGGGAACTTGATATGATCAGGACTGCACACTGTAGCACTGCTACGCCAGCAAACATATGTCTGGTGCTGATAACCAGCTCATGCCTGCGGCACACATGCTCTAAACTACAGACACAAGACAGATACGCACAGTTCAGGAAGGCAGCTTTGCTGCATGTGACCGCACCATTGCTGCTACCAACCTGTTTTGAAACCTCCCTGAGATAGCTCAGCTGCATTGGCCAAGAAATTGCCCGCTGCACAGTTGACAAGGATGTTGAGACCGCCAAACGTATCAACCGTTGTGTTGATCCAGTCCTGGCAGGTGTCATAGTTGCGCACATCACCCTGTAGGCCAGCTGCTGTGATACCCAGAGATTGCAGCTGCCTTACTGCGCCATCTAAGACATCCTTGCGCCTGCCGGTGATTACAACTGTGCTGCCATGCAAACCTGTGATATCCAGATGAGGAACACTCAACACGCCACCCTGATGCCATGCGGTATGGTGGTAGTCGGGTGGCGGTCCCAAGTGGAGGCAACACAGGCGACTGCATGGTGGTATGCTGATAGCTTTCCTGCTGCATGTAACGTGCCCACATTGCATCAGCATCCCTCACCTAGCTGCTTGCTGATCTCCAAGCCTATGCCAGAGCTGCCTCCAGTCACAAGCGCTACCTAGCATGCACCCCGACATCAGCACATCACTTGAGAGGGCTTTGGGCGACAGAAGAACACTGGAGCACCACTGGTAACACCATATCACTTACTTTATCTCTGAGGGTATCTATTCGAAATGGTGAGGCCATCTTCAACGAAACCAGGGCAAGTAATGTACGCACAAGGACACGGAGTGAATGACGTGGACTCTCAGAGGGCACAGTGTTGTGGACTCAGCACTTATTCAAACCTAATTGGTGCTCAGATTGTGACTCACCAGACTCGGCACACTTGATCACTGCACTACTAGCATCTGTCAGTATGAACAACGGACAGACCTTGATACTACGGCCTGCTTTATGACCACTTAGCTGCCCACATCAGCCTATTCCTTGTGCAGAGCTTTAAGTGTGACGTCTGCTGTCTTGCGCTGTACATCCTTAGCTGTGTCAGAGCTACGGATCTCATGTTGTGATAAGAATCGCAAGGACACCAGGCACAGTCGTCCACATGACTGTCTTCCAGGGCCCCATGTGGCCAGATAAGGATGATGGAAAAATACTTCTGCACTTCGTGGCAGACTGCAGTGTTGACGTCTTGTGGGAGGACTTCTTTGGGTCGTACCCTGAACTGCAGGTCAGCCAAAAAGTCCTTTTCAGCTGACAAAACGACGTGTGTGGTACCACAAGTGCTTGCAAGAAAAGCATAGTTGAGCTTCAATAGATACCATCCAGAGGTCTGTTGGGAGTTGGCTATACTTTCTGATGCAGTACTGCCGCATTGCCGCTGCTTCATGCAGGCCAAGCTGCACAAACAGCGCAATGATACGAATTGTGGAGGTGCGTTACCTGTCATATGTGTATGTTAGATACTTAGCATTACAGTATCACGAGCAAGAGCCGAACAGTATGCTGTTCCTGTTCAATGCTGGTCACGTCGTCAGGCTTGGTCAATGTGATGATCTTGTGGTGTGCAACAGCAGCATCAACCCAGAGTGTTGACATGCTCTGCAGAGTCCCCTTGGGTTTCTACTCGCAATCAGCTACCAGTGCAGCAGTTTGTCTGGCCTGCACCCCCTGCAGGCGCAGATCCAGGAACAGCTGCACAGGGCAAGATTCGCAAGGTGTGTCCCTCCCAAGTTGAGGCTTCATTGCTGAGCTTGAAGCAGACATCAGAAAAATCAAGACGCTGCCGATTGCCGCTGCATGCATAGTATGATGAGGTGCCTTGCCCAGCAATCTTATCCTGTATCCATTCATGCGCCTCTAACAATGGACCACTCATGCACCAAGCTCCTGTTGGTTCAGGTGAAGTTTGACGCAGCCCCATCCCTGGCAAGCAAGGCCTTTTCCAGTGAAGAGGTACAGAAGATCCTTGCCTATCAGCCTGGCAAGTACTACCTGGCTGAGTCTGAGGTGTACACCACTGCCCTGTATGGTGAGCACTTCTGTGTGCTCAGCAGGACCAGTATGGCGGCACGAGGAACCAAGCAGTGTCAGTTGCAGCTGGTGTACACAATAGACTTCAAACCATCTCTCAGCAGATTAATGAAACCAATGGTGGCCAAGGGAGTCGATGGTGAGCATTGAACACAAGAGCTGGTGGTGATTCATGTCCAACAGCTTGCTGTTGGCTGCCGTTGTGCGAGTTTAGTTGACTTCACCGTCTTTTCCATACCAGACTGCTGACGCCCACCTGTGCCTGCTTCCATAGATAATACTGCTGTACTGCAGCCTGCACTACTTACTGTTTCTGTCAACTATCCTTGTCGCAGGTGGCATCAGGGGCACCTTCTCAACCCTCAAAAAACTCCTGCAAGAGCAGTACCATCTTGTGGACCTACCAGACACAGCGCCACCACCAGCCATACCTTCAGGCCTGATCCCTGAGCAACATGTGCCAGCAGAGCCACCAGCAGCAGCACCACCTGCGGTACCTGCAGCTGCTCCTGCTGGTCCTGCGCTATTTGCCCTTGCTGACTATATTGTGTACCAGGAACTGGTGGCCAGCATACTTAAGATGTCAGATCCCCAGGTGGTGGCCAAGGGCTTGGCGATGTGTCTGACGCTACTGCTGGTGCACATACTCATCACAGTTCTGCAGCCTGTGGCTCAATACTGTGCCGTAACAGCCTCCGCAGCTCAGGCTGGCAGTGGCGGCGGATTGCTGACGTTGCTGTGCTGGCCACTTGGAAGTTTCATCAGTATTCCCACCAACATGAGTCAGGTGGTGATGTCGCTTGTGTTGATTGCTGTGGCGAACAAGCTGTTGCTGCTTGGAGCAGAAGTGCTGGCTGCTTATGCAAGGTGTGCATCATAGGCAGTGGCACCGTCTTTCCTTTGTGATAAGGCAATGTCCAGCACAGCAAAAGCAGGCTCTTGGTCTGGTGCAGAAAAGCTGTTGCTACTTCTAGCAAAGCACCAGTATGTCACTCAGCAGTGGCTTTGGCCTTGGGAGCTCCGCACAAACATGTCACACGCTTCACCCGCCCCATCCAGATAATGGTGTTGTCATCTTGCAGGAGTATGCCAGTTGCGCCTGCCCGCATGGCTGGTCGTGACTCGGCAACATCAGCAACTGTTCACGTTTCTGATGGCACATCAGCAAATGGAGTTGTGCAGGATGCAAGGCAACCAGCTGCTGCAGCAGAGGGGGTTGCTGATGTTGGACACCGGGGACAACAGCGTGGGAAGCTGAGAACTCCATCAGACACAAGCAACACAACAGCAAGGACTGCTGCAGCGTCAGATGTCAGTGATGGAAGCGAAAGTTTTAGCCTTGTGCAGAACCTTGGCAATGTGATGAGTGGCTGGGGAGCAACTATGGATGAGGGGCTCAAGGCGCTCATGTCAGGTGTGTTCCTAGGAGAGGGAAGAGGCAGAGCGCATGTGGCCTGGGCAGTAGCAAAGCATACAAAGCATGTAGCATATGCACACACGCACATGTAGAAGCACTCTCTGCCGCGGGCCTCCTGCTGAGCAGCATGGTGGTTTAGGTACTCATCATTGTGAGACCTGCCAATTTAAGGTCTTGGTTGCTGCAGCATACAGGGCTGATATGCCCCAGATATAGCCATCCACTTGGCAGCCACCACATTCCACCCAACTTGCTTTGTTGTTGGCTCTTATTCAGGGTCCTGGTCCCGCCCTGCTGGTAATGAAAGTAAGCTCCCTGCATCACAGCCAGGCAGTGGCCAGGGCCCAGAAAGTGCTGCTGGCCACACTGATAACAACACCAACACCAACAGCAGCAACCTGGGCCGCAGCATCAGTCACCGCCACACTACCAGCTTCACAGCAATGATGGACCCCTCGGGGCTCAACATCATTGACGACTACGCACAGCTGCAGCACCTGTCAAAGCTGCCTGAAGACCAGCAGGAGCATGTCGCTGCATCACCACCCACATCAGTGCCAAATGTACGTGCAGTTGAGCTGGATCAAGCACCATCAGGTGTAACAGGGGAGGGCAGGTCAGGTGCTTCACAGGGGTCTACTGCAGCAGCTGATGGTGGGTCAACCACAGCAGGACAAGGGAGCAGTGCATTGGCCACAGCTGAAACTTCTAAGAGTCCAGCTGGCACTCCTAGCTCAAGCCCTATAAAGTCCAGCAGCAAAGCAGGTAGCCGCGTGGCAATGACTGCTGAGGAGGGTGAAGAACAAGCAGAACTGCAGCCGTTTGTGAATGATGATGGGGGAGATGCAGACGCTGGAGATGCTGGTCAGGACAGGATTGCTTCCAGCAGTGTCAGCAGGCCTATTGACAATGGAAGTCCTGCTACAGCTGAGAAAGGAGCAGCACACAGGAATTCTCACAAGGGTCGAGCGTCTTCAAGCCCCCCAGTGGCACAGCCATTGCCCAAACCGCGATCAGCGGGCAAGATAGTCAGTTTCCCCCAAAACACCTTGAGCAACAGCTTTGATGTTGATACAACAGCTGCTAGCTTCAGCCTCAGCAGCACAGGCAGAGATGCTGGCAAAATTGAGCGCAGTCTTGCTCGCCGCTCAGCCAGCCCCATGCTATATGGTGCTGGTGGGGGTGATAAGGGCAGCAGCAGCAGCATAGTAGGCAGCCGCCCTGCAAGCAGAAGCAACATGCGTGAGGGTTTGTTTCCTTCTTATCAAGCTCTAGCTCCTGGAGATGTTGGTTATGTAGTACCAGGTGAAGAGGATGAGGAGGAAGTCTGTGTGGAGGTGTTTGAGCATGAGCGAGTGCAGCCCTTCAGGGGGTGGGGACACACATGGCCTGGGCACTTCCTGCCTTCTGACAAGGTAACACCAGCCTTTTCAGCTATGTTTGGACTGGTTCAGATAAAGTTGCACAGCAACTTTGGCAGCCAATGCAACATTGTCCATTTGCACAGCAGCAGTGCACAAGCATAGGGTTGCATCGACTAAAGTATATATGACAAGAAGTGTTTCTAGGGCCTGCAACCTGTACAGGAGCATACTGGTGTCCATCCATTTTGTTGTTTACTGTACCATTAGCAGCCCTATATGCTGTGTGCAGGTTGGTCACTGGGGTGACCGCAGTGGTGCTCCTGGAGGTCAGCTGAGCATGTTGTTTGACCGAGTGGCTCCAAAACCCCCACAAGGGTGGGAGTGGAAGGATGAGGAGTGGCAAGTGGACTTGACAGGTTAGTGCTGGGGTTTGGGCAAGTTTGGGGCTGGTTGAGGTCATGACAGGCATTCCTTCAAAGACTTATAGTTGTGTCTTATGCATCACTGGCAGGCAGCATAAGTGCACTGCTGAGCCTGTTGGTTGCTGTTGGCGTCGAAATCAGGCTGCAACATTGCAGATGGTTCTGCACCATCACAATGCACATGTTTTCAGGTGCTTTGTGTGCATGTCAGCGCCATCTGACACCCTCATCATCTTGACCAGGGCTCTGTGGACATCCATACAGGATGTTAGCCTTGATGAAGCTAGATGTCATGGCTGTTTCTTGATTGTTATGGACATCAGGTGTTGATGTTGAGGGCTGTGATGCTGAGGGCTGGTCCTATGGTATGGACTTCTCCTGGCTGACTTGGCCTCCGGCACCACAGTCAGGGAAGCCGGGCATCAAGTCATTTGTGAGGAGGAGGAGGTGGATCAGGACACGCAGGAGGCTGCCACCAGGAAGCCATGACGAATCAGCAGAAGTAGAAGCAGCAGAAGCAGAGGCTGCAGAAGCAGAGCAGGCTGTGCTGGTTGCAGCTCCTGTGATGTCCAGAAGTCCCTTACAGACTGAAGGCAGTGGTGCGTCACAATCAGGGTCAGGGTCGCAGCGCAGCGGTGGCGGTGAAGCGGGTCTGATGGCGGGACTAGGGGTAGGCCTTGGGGGCCTGGTGGGCAGTGACAGCAGCGCTGCTGCAGCAGCAACAGCAGCGGTGGCGTCTGCTACTGCCATGATGAACAGGTTAATGAGAGCTGTGACTGAAGGTCCCTTGCCTGCAGGCAGTGTTAGTGATTTGGAAGCGGCAGGGAGCTTTACTGCAGCAACAGCCAGTACAAGTGGCACTGCTACAGGTGTGGGCTTGGCTAGTCCAAAGCAAGTGGCAACAGGGTCAGCTCCAGAGGTGATTGGGATGGAGACATCAGTGGATGCTGTCAATAACAGTGAAGATGACAGCAGCAGCAGTGTTGACAGTGATCTGGTACCCCCTAGGCCAGATTTGGAGGTTGACCCAGAAGGCTGTAGGAAAGCGTCATCGACAAGCACACAGGCAGGACTTGATACAGCAGCAGGTGAGACCAGCAGCATGCACGCAAGTGAGGTGAACACAGCAGCAGCGGCAGCAGCGGCTGTGGTGATTGCCCTTGATGCAGCTGTGCAGGCTCAACAAGTTCCTGGGCAGCCCAGGCAAGAGCGGCAAGGTGATGCTGCAAACTCTGAGAACAATGCAGCAGTAGCTGATGAGTCAACAGAAGAGCCGACGGCAACTGACAAGGACTCTTCAACCAGAATAGCAGAGGTACCAGGTGCAAGCACACCAGATGCTGACTTGGCATATCAGGCGATCACTTCCAAGCCTACTGCTACGCCAAGTAGTGCTATGGCCTCCATTGAGTCAGTCACTCCCGCAACTGGTGACGGTGACAGCGACAAGAGAGAGCAGCCACAGGAACAGGTCATGCCTATATCGGGGTCGGACATAGCTGCACCATCACAGGAGGCAGTAGGAGCTCCTGGTAGCACATGTGATGCCAGCTTTATGCAGTCTGAAGTCACAACAAGTGGTGACACCACGCGCAGCGAAGCAGTTATGTCAGCACCTGGCACAGTTGACAAGAGCACATCTGCTGTAAACCACACAACCACTTCCACAGCCACAGAAGATCAGGGACTCATGACAGAGGGCCAAGTAGACGAGCACCAGGCGGCACAGGGTCTGACTGCAGTCATAGCACCTCATAGTACTGACTCATCAGTACCCTCATCTGTTGCAGCTGAGGGAGTTGCCTGCAGCAGGGCTGCAGTCGATGCCCCTTTGATAGGCAGTGACTGGGTCTGGGCAGCAGCTGTGTCACAGGACAACAACAGCACACATGAAGCAGCACCAACAGCAGAACCACTGCTTGCTGGTAGCAGTGTCTCAGCTGAACAAGCTACTAGCCCAGCACCGCCTCTTGAACAAGAACTACCAGCTGAGTCGCCAACAGCAGGTGAAAAGGGCACAGCAGTGCAGGAAGCCAACATGCCTGGTAGTTTGGCTGCGGTACCAGACGAGCTTGCTGCAACAGGTGAGGTTGCTGCACTGGTCAGCCAGAGCAGCACTGGACTTACTATCAATGAGTGTGCCCCAGGTATCAGCAGGCGCAGTTCAGGGTCCGGCAGCTTGACCTCCAGCCGTACACCACGTTCAGGTGCGGCTGAGGGCAGGCGTGTTGGCAGGCGATCAAGCAGTGGTGGTGCTGGTGGCAGTAGAACTGGTGCAGGAGGAAGACCTAAGCTGGGTGCCGTGAGCTTGAAACAGAGTGCAGCTGAAGCCGGCCTGGGGTCATCTGGGGGCTCAGGGGTGATCAGTCCCACCGCCACGGCTGCTGCTGCCGCAGCCAACAGTGAATGGGAGAGCAAAGCCGGGCTCACATCACAAAGCAGCTCTGATGTCAGCTCAACGGTTGGTCATAAGGAGATCAGGCTATCAGGCAGCCCTGTGCATGAAGCACAGCCTGACAGCAGAGCGCAGTGTGCAGGAGCAGAAGTGTATGGAGCGGATGACATGGGCAGCGGTTTGCTGTGTGCAGATGGTGCTGGTATAAGTGGTGCAGGTCCTGGGAGTAGCGGAGATAAGCCAACTGTAGATGACAGAAGGGAACCTGTTGAGATGCAGGAACAATAGCCCATGTTATGATGGATGATTTCATGCAATTGTGGAGCCAGGTCAAGCCAGCTCCTGCTGTATGTGATTCCTCAGTTACAGGCTTTTTTGTAAACCAGCTGTAAATCGCAGTATCAAGCTTGACCAAGGTGTGCAAAAGCGGGTTCCCGAGCAATTGTACATGTCGTTATCATAGCAGTGCTTCAGCAGCCATGCCAAAGCCAAATCATCTCGTCTTCTGGCAGTGACAGTTCTGCAGGACCTCGAAGTCCTGAGCTCAGGTTATAAGCTCGTATTCTTTATATTATGTATATAGGGCAGAAGTCAAGACGAACTAATCGATCCTCGGAGCGATTGTGCCATGGCCAGGCCTCTGAGAGGATAGACACCCGCTGCTTGCTAGTCACAATCATAGCCAATGCCTGATCCTGTTGTGGGAGGCGAATGTGGGTTGTGCCGTAAGAGAATGCGGTTTCCCTGCCCAATGAGCCTGTCCTTGGCTCGTCAAACGG
>LWCB01003094.1:0-13746 GCA_001630525.1 Coelastrella sp. M60 | reverse complement strand
CCCCAAGCAGCCCTCGGAAGCTGAGTGTTAAGCCATTGCATGAGCTACATGCATGCAGAAGGGCCAAAGCATGGGCGGTCCACACAGGCAGGTCACTTTTGATCATGAAGTCTCTTCTCACCCTTTGTGCATTTGCTGCTGCTGCCTCCCTTGCTGCTCTTTTCTCCTCCCTGGCTGCCCTCCTCTCCGCCTCTGCTGCCTCGAGATCATGAAGCTCAATCAGAATAGACGCCTGGACCTCGGCACTCAGGCGAGAGAAACGAACCTTCAAACTGCTGTCAGAGGACAGGACATTGGTCTCCAGAGCTGCTCCCGCTGCTACTGCTGCCGCTGCTTGCGAGGGTGGATGATGGTCTGTTTGAGCAGGGACCAGAGATGCTGCTGTTCCTGTTGATGGTGGTGATGGTGGTAATGGTGTGGAGGCTTCCATCCATGGCAGCGCTGCAGGGTTCCAGATTGTACGTGGGCGTCTGTTGTGACTACGCACAGCACGGCATGAGGTGCTGCCGGGGTGAATGTCAACTGCAGGTGCCATCTGCCCAACAGCAGATGGTGCCGGCTGAGCAACATCAGTAAAGCAGGGAACTTCTGTCACCAGATGTTGCCGCTGATGTCTGGTGCCCTGCTGGAAGTGTGAAGAGGTCTGCTGCACAGCAAGACTGCCAGCTAGCTCTGTCAGGAAGCTTGTCAGGAACCCTGGGTTGCAGCCGTTGATGGGATGAGACATTGCAGCAGTCAGTAATACTGCAGCTTCACGAACAAGCCTCAGGGCATCAGCAGGGCCCAGGGACTGAGCACCTGCAACACTGGTTTGCGGTAACCCTGCAACTGGGAGTGCAGGAGTCAATGAGGCTGCAGGAAAGCCTAGGGCTGGTACTGCTGCTGCTTCCAGGGGTGGCTGCATGAACATGCTCAGCTGCTGCCGTTGCAGTCGTTGTTGACGCATCATGTGCTGCAGCTCTGTCAGCTCAGTAGGGGTCATCTGAGAAGTGAGCTGTCTGAACATTGCCTTAGCAGCTGCTGGGTCCTCTGGCAGGTCTGCTGAGGCTGCTGCGGAAGATGGCGACGATGGGCCTGCTGATGCCAATAAGGCAACTGTGTCGTCACAAAGATGACTGGCGTTGCGTTGTGCGCATGACAACTGTTGCTGCCACGCGCCATTTTCGTCGAACCGCCCAAAGGCGATGTCACTGCACACAACACCAGGCACCTTGTTGCGAGCTTTTGCTGGACAATCTGGCCCATAATACGGAGTGTCGAAGGTTTGATGTGAATCTGCGCTGTTGCTGGGCTGACCGAAGGCTTTGCCCTGGTGTCTATGTATGCCACCTACACACGCAGAGAGGACGTAACATCATTCAGAATACATAGTCAAGCACACTATGTATCTGACATAATGTGCTTAGACGTGAGTGAAGATATGAAACCAACTTGTCGCTCGGCTGCAATGGTAGACCACACTCACGCAATAAAACGAACGCTGTTAGGTTGGGCATCTATATAAAGCACTCTCATAACAGCCTAAGTCGGCAGGCAACGCGCAAATGGTCTGGGTGCCTGACAAGCGTGGTGCCACCTCCCATGAGTTTTGAATTGCCACCAGGCTATGTTTTGCAACAACAAACGCGCACGTTCACAGCATAACTCACCAAGCATAGGGTCTAGGGTATCCATCGCTTCCTGCTGAGGCATTTGCTGCCTGACGTGGTGGACCACCTGATTGTCAAATAGTTGCTATTGGTCGAGCACCTGCATCACAAAATACGCGAATTGCATGTGATAATATCTTGAGAGAGACTGCTGCAGCTCTTCGTGCACATACGATGGCTTTCGACTATCTAGTCTTGCGAGTGCGTCGGTGGCCTGGTATGCAATCAGGGCCGACTGTGCTACTTCAACAATGCACAAGCAGAACCATCTGTAGACAAGGTATCATTGACTGCGATGATGACAGCCAACGCTGCTTCAACAGAGAACAGGGACCCACCAATGACTGAGTGGATTGCTGCGACGAAGCCGGTAGCTGGCTACAGCTAGCAGAACAATGTCCGGGCGGATAATCGAAATCTATCTGGATAATGTCAAGGCGCCTTGCTTTGAATCAGAAGAAGGAAATTCACGTATGTAGGCTGCTGAGCACTTGCGCAGCGTATTGTCAGCCTTACGCTGTGCTGAAACGATTACATGTTCTCAGTTATCGGCCACTTTTGGTGCGAAGGATGTGTTGTCTGGACACCGCTTCGTCAAGCATGCCGATAGGTATCCTCTCAACTGTAGGACTCCTCGCCAGAACACGGCAGAGTTGCATTCTACTTCATTACCTTTATGTACCTCTTGCTTAGTTGCATTATTTTGTGTCCAGCGTGAACAAACGCAGCCGTGCGTCTGCTGTGCATATTGTAGTGCCACCAAGGATCTGAGTCAACTCCAACCCCGGCAGTTCCTATGATCAAAAGACAGTATGCTCTTTCAAGATGTATTGCAAGTTCTCATAACCTCCGCTGCTGTCGCTGCAGCTTGCTGCGTTCCAACCTGGAGGAAGGGAAGGTATCTTCTCTTTGCAGCATCGTCTTGTGATTGTCATAGCTTATCAGCAACTTAGTCTTAGGTGGCGTGATTATGCAGTGCTTTTAGAGCGTTGCTCCACTTGTCGGCCGGCTGTCAGTGTCTGCTTTTCTTTCTAAATCTTCTCATGAGACATGTTTCACAAAAGTTACTCTTCGAGATATACAAATTTAGTCCTTGTTTCGCACTTCTGGTCCGGCTTCCAACAGCATTCGAGTCAGTACTTCGTTGCCAACGGCGTACTGGATCTTTGCGGAAGCAGCTAATACAGTCAACTTTCAATATAACCTTCTTGATGTGGTTGGCAGTGCCAACACGGACTGTACAGCATCCAAGTGTGTGGAAGAGGGGGATGGCCAGCAGGCATACAGTTGCATGCTGCATAAACCTGCTGTGCATGTTTATGTTGTGCTTTCTGTATGCTTGCTACGTTTCTTATATACAGACAATAGGCCACCTCAACATGCAGCAGCCATCGCGTAGAAAAGCAACTGGGAAGGCTTCTACCGCTATTGTGTGCCCATTATACGCTCGCTGCGTGTTTGTGCTTGCCTGCTGCTGGCTGTGTCCGTGCTGATATCCTTGCTGCCCACCTGTCTGTAGCATTACCAATTCAAAGAACCCCAGCTTACGCGATTGCTGTCGAATGGCATTCACTTGCTGCACGAACCAGCTCTCTCGCATATACCATATCTGCTGCGCATATAATATATCACATGTTACCTACTGACATGCAGCAAAGTCCACAGGCTGCTGCCAGACATTCTGGCACAACATCTGCAGTAACATACCAAGCACACAGTGTATAGGAGCAGCAGTTGCTTGTTTTATCAGCCAGCATTGCATTCACTTTGCTGCATGAGCCAAACTTTCTTTCACACTGTATATGGCATAAGCCACCATAAAAAAACACCGTCAGCAAGCCGGCATGCAATGCACGCAGCATGCTGGGGAATTGCACCAAGTACCAACCTCATACTGGAGGCAGGATGCCACATCACAACACAAACAAGACACAACAACAAAAGCAGCAGCATGCTCCACCTCCTGTTACCAAACTACTCTCTACAAGACTGTTTTTACACAAAGACCACTGACACAGAGGTGTCTCTGTCAACACAAAGACAATAAAGCCACAGGTACAACCCTGAAAGCCAGAACGAAAGCAACACATTTTCAAACTAGCGTTGCAATCTGCTGGTAGACAACATGATATGCACAACAAACCAAGATATATTGGCACAAACACATGCATGAAGGAGGGCATATCATCAGGTTGCAGCAATAGCAGTTGGCCACCACGGAAACCTGGTTGGACCACCTTGCACTGCCGCTACACCATACTTATGATGATATCTGCAGCATACACTGCATTAGCATGGGCAAGCTGCATTAGCGTTGGCAATACAGCCGTCTTCAGCCCTGGCCCTCTGTTACACCAATAGATAGCAGCATTTGAAGAAAAGGTAGCAGCATCTGAAGACACTATCACAATCAACACCTTGCAACATACTTAGAAGTCTACCGACACTGCCTTGGTGGCACAACCAAAAGCAGATACCACCTTGATGACATGACCACAACAAACACCGCACACAACCATGACAGTCAACCATAACTGACTGCTGCCTTTTGCCCCGTGATGCCCACACACAGCTGAAGGTTGCATGTGGAACCAAAGCAACAAACCCTGCATGCTATAGTCCAACCCCAACAGCAGACAACCCGCTCACATAGATTGAATGATTCTGCTCTGCAATTTTGCAACGCACATCCCCAGGTATTCTGCATCATTAGCAAGTATAGGGCTAAAATGCTGTTCAAGATCACCAGGTGCCTTCACATTCACAGCAGGCTCCCCTCTACATCTACCGACTGCATTTACAGCAGTTGCCACACTCAAGGTTCCAACGTTTCACGAACAGACATCAACAAAACTACAGCAAATCGCCAGCACTGCACACTGACAACCTGCATAGTGATCACTTCTACAAACTCTCTGCAGATTGAACCCCAGCCAACATAATGCATCCAGCGAACCACCCAGAGCAGTACGCACTGCAAGTGTCGGACCCAGCTTGTGTGGATACTTGATGCAACAACCATTGTTCCGCGCCGCAGCAACTTGGAAGCCTCTCAGATGATAGTACAGACTTCCAACAACTGAAAACTTGCAAGAATACGGTTCCTTGATCATATTTCAGACCAAAAGACCTTGCTCGAACAAAATTCACTATAATACATAACACTGCCTTTCTCCCTGCATACACTGCACGCTTTCAATGCCGCTCGGTCAAACAACTGTGCTGTCTACAAACAAGCCTACCCTTCACCACTTCCTGCGCGCCCATGCAAGCTTACTTGTTGCTGTTATCCTGCAGCAATAGCTTGCAGCTGAGCTCGTCTGCAGCCAAAAACAACTTGTCACTGCTGTACTGCCAACTCATCCGCTCAAACAGACTTTGATCTAGTTCCCCATACCCAGGATGGCAGCCAGGCCGTTTGTGAGCTCAGAGTAATTGTGTACCAGCACACCTGCCTCAATGAGCACCAGGAGCACTGCAGGAGACCACCTGCCCTCACTGATCTCAGCTGCTGTGGTCTTCACCTTGCGCTTCAGCTTGTTGGCACGCTTGAACTGGCCCAGAACAACAGAAGCAAAGAGAGACTTGGCGGCAATCATGGCTTTGTCTGAGGAGGACAGCTGCTGCTGGCTCAGCAGAGTGCTAGTGACCTCTTGGAATTTGCTGCCCTTGCTGCTGGTGATACTAGTGGATGTGATGGTGCCTGCAGGAATGGGGAGAGCACCTGCTGCAGCTGCAAGTTGCAGAGATCCACTGCGAGCCATGCTCAAGCTGCGGCTCAGGGACAAGCCTGCAGTGATGCTGCTACTGCTGTTGCTGTTTTTGACTGTGTTGGCAATCAGAGCTGCAGCTGCCGAGTCTGCAATGGCGTCTGTGAGCGATGCTGCAGGGGAGAGTTGGCGTTCCAGTTGAGCAGGGTTCTGCTGCTGATACTGGTGAACCAATTGACGAACTGCAAACGCCACAGCAGCAGCTACACCAAGGCGCAGGACCCAGTTGCAGGAAATGGCTCCACCGTCCAGGTCCAAAACGCCGTACAGCCGCTGGAAAAGGTCAATCAGGGTTTTGTCCACCAAGCCCTCCAGCAGGGTGATCTGTGTGATGGCCTGCATGTTGCCAGCCGCCTTCTCCATCACCCAGTTCACAACAGGGCTGTTGCTCAGGCTCTTCAGTGCTGCACCAGCTCCTAGCGTGGACGTGACGCCGTCCAACTTTGCTACGTCGCCGAGAATCTCGCACACATCATCAAAAGAGGCCGTGGCTGCCATTGGGTTGGTCAGCTGCACAATGCAAGCAAAGGAACGAAGGTAATCAGCACAGAGTTCTGTCAGACAGAACTCTGCTGAAACTGGCAAGACCAATCCTATCTTGCCAAAATGCATATGTTGCTAATGTCCTTCTAGCATACTTGCAGGAGGAGTTCTTTGCTCTCAGGCCAGTGAACACATGAGATAGCACAGCACGACCAGAACGACTGCAGAAGGTCATCGGTATTGTAAACTTACCACACTCATGAAGCCGCCATTCTCAGCAAGTGCGCTGAGAGCAGGCGTTGTGTGCGCAGCTCTTGAACGAGCCCGCTGCAGCGTGGTGACGTTGCCGCTGAATGATCGCGACATGCTCCTCTCCATGCTTGCCATGCGCTGCATAGCTGATCCACCTGTTGCATGGCAGGGTCTGCATGGCGGCAGCTGTTTGGGGAACGCTTGAGGGCCTCCAAAAGGACTAGGTGGAGCCTTTCCTGCAGCTGCCGCAGACCTGCTTTGCAAAGCTGCCAGGGACATGGTAGTTAATAGACGGCTCCAGAATTACACTAAGCGTGCACAGATGTTAAGTGCAAGCTGCTACTATCACTTTGAGACGTCGATGCAATTGTCGCTATCGTATGACTCGTAGGTTAGTGTGATCTATTGCTCCTTGTCGTGCATAGATTGTCTATCAGATGCTGTTTCTCGATCATGGTGCATGGAAGCCTGCAAATACAATGTGAAAGCGGCTGGACCAGGTGATGATTGTTAATGAGGTCATACAAGGGTCTCCTACACGTGGCAGCTCAAATGCATGCACTTCTCTAGAGGCAAGCTCTTCAAGCGCAGTTAGCTTATTGGCATTTTCACTATTTGATAAACCATTTGCTGCAGGCATGTTGGACCTGCCAGCCATGAGCTGCAGGCAGCCGGGGCACCTTGATCCTTGCGAAGTCCGATATTGTAGAACATCCAACTAAAAAAATACAACTTGATAAAGTTAGGCACAATCGTCCCCATCACACGAGCCTGCATGCTGACTATGGCCAGAGTTGCTGAAGTACTGCCACTGTACTGTACAATATCAGAGACTGGCCGATACGGAGACATGGCCTTGTACCACGTACGCACTATTCATGATATGCATTGTTCTGGTCTACTCTTGCAATATGGTGAACAATGTGCGCACGTGCAACATCGCTGATTGGCTATGGGACACCCGCGACTGCCAGTCACCAAGTGACTTTGAGTCATGCTGAACCAACAGCTGCAGCTGGCTACTGGCCACTCACATTCCTCAGATCATGATCTTACTGTTGATTCTCTGATTGTCTCTAAAACGTGACTAGGACTATAAAATCATCGTCTCGACTGCAATGGTCAAGTTGCTATGATTTCAAATTGTTATAGCCAGCTGGTACAGGCCATAGGGTTTCCAGCCACGGTGCACCTAGACCGCAGGAGCTACGTGTGGCACCTCCTGCGAGAACAACATATGGGCTCTGCATTGAAGTGTAGGCGTAAGGTTATAAGACGCCGCCAGGTCTCTGCGGTGCGTCCACAGTTGGTCCAAAGTGGTTCAAAGTCTGGCAGCATGCATCGCCCTCTTGTGCAGGTTTAGCCCGTCTGCTGCCGAATAGAGTAGTGACAATGATATTAGAAAAGTACCAAGCGCAGCTGAAAGGCCTTGAACATGCGAGCCCACTTCTTCGACGCCAAGCAGCGTACGGCGTGTTTGCCTTGCTGCGATCTCAGCCAACAATGCAGCAAGATGCCAGACAAGACTTAGTGCTAACCTGTCTGACGAGCAGATACCTGGTAAGATCTGCAGCTTATGCAACAGACAACATACAGCAAACCCCTCTCAGTAACCAACCCCTTACATCAGCTACTTGCTGCGTGCTTCTGCCTATTGAGTGATATTGCAGCATTTCTGTTGTCTGAGCTGCAAATACAATCAGCACAACAAGGCTTTCCTTCAGGGCAATGTGACGTGCTTCTACACAGGCAGTCCAGCAGTCTCCTGTTGTACAGCTCTACCTTGAGATGTTCCATCTACTGACCCAGCCTCACCTCAACGCACATGTGAACTCTCACATATCCATTCAATGCAATGTCCACCTTACATCACATATGATCCAGTTAGCACCCCCTTTGGTACCTGCTTGTTTCACTGAACGTTGTCCTGCAGGATGTTGTTGAGGAATCTGTGAGTCAGCTACTGCTTCTGCTGCAACCTGACAGCAAATCCACTCTGACAGCGGATGAGGCAATGCATGTGTTGTTGCTTGCATTGTCAGCAACAGGTGCGTAAAACAAGGAGCAGCAGGAACTGCTGCAGCTCCATAGCTGACGTGCAATGCAGCTGTTGCGTCTCTCCTGTCAATGAGTATGCTTCCACATTCTCTCACCTGCAGCACAGAAGACAGGGGTCTAGCACACTGCTATGAAGTTGTGGGCGCTAGGTGTCATCTTCGAGGTGAATGACGACGTATTTTTACTGCTTCAGGGACTGCTGCTGTTCCTATCTTGGCCAATGGCATTGTCCCAGTAATACAGCACATAACAGCAATTTGTGGCAGCAGCACTGCCACAGCAGCAGCAGCAGCAACAGTGTCTTCCAAATTTCCTGCTGGATCCAGACATCCTCTTTGTTCTGCATTGCTTAGTCACCCGGCAGCAGCAGCAGCAGCACTCGTCACGGCAGCAGTGGACTGGCTGGCAGCGGCAGTGACAGCTGCGACACCTCTGCAACTGGCAGCAGCGGCAGGTAGCAGCAGCAGCAGCAGTATGAACAACAGTGACCACACTGGCCTGCCTGCGGTCTGGCAGGCGTTGCGGCCTTTCTTCAGTTACTTGCTGCTGGCGGAGAATGCTGTCGGCATCAGCAGTGCAGCAGATAGCAGCAGTAGCAGCAGTGATGGCAATGCTCTTGCAGCAGCAAGCAGCATGTGTCTGTCACAGTTGTTATGCTTGTCAAGTTGCAGTGCTGCTGCTGCTGAGCTGCTGCTGCCGTTTCTTCTGCATCAACTGATGTTCTGGAGGGCTGATACAGCAGCAGCGAGGTATGAAGGGTCATGAACAGGGCCGGGGGTGGGGGGGATTACGCCCTTTACGACAGCTGGTTGTGTTGGTGGAATACCTTATTTGGAACACCTTTCTCCATGACAACACATTCTAACTTGCAGGCAGCACAGATCAGTACATGTTAGTAATGATGTACAAGCAGTCAGCATGACGTGTCTGAAGACATCCAGCCTGTCCACTACATATGCCACTGAAGTGACTGCTGTTCTTCATACTGCTGCTGCTGCTGCTGCTGCCAACCCCTAGGTTGAGCTTGACACAAGCCTTGTCAGACCTGCTGGATGTTCTAACAACTCATAAACCTGTTATAACGAGTGTTACATCAGCAAGATGTAACTGGTGGGCTGCTGCCTGTGAGGCAGTCGGATCGCTGCTGCTGCTGCTGGCGTCACGCTGCATGTCACCAGCAGCAGCAGGTGGTGCTGCTGCTGCTGCTGGCAGCATTGGTGTTATCCTGAAGCTGATGTGGCGCCTGGGTGGTGTATTACTGCCGGGACTG
Organism: Coelastrella sp. M60; assembly: GCA_001630525.1. Classification (NCBI taxonomy): domain Eukaryota; kingdom Viridiplantae; phylum Chlorophyta; class Chlorophyceae; order Sphaeropleales; family Scenedesmaceae; genus Coelastrella; species Coelastrella sp. M60. The sequence goes on along the minus strand of LWCB01003094.1, from coordinate 4,264 downwards.
TGGCATCATCATGTGGTGCATTTGTCCTGGCTGCTGCTGTGCTGCTCTGGACAGAAGGTGAGTGCGGTATGTGGCGTGCATTGTGAGGTTCACTGTTGGCCGTTGCATTGTGTTGTGTATGAGAATGCAGATATTTTGCTGCTGTGCTTGCAGGACCTGACAGACTCAGTGCGTTTATTGGCTTCCTTCTGCTGCTGAGCAGAAATAAGAGTGCTCATGTGTAGCAACAAATGCATACACAATATGATATTGGCGCATTCCCATCAAGCTGCATGCTACAGCATCTGATTTACCATGACACAAAGAACCAGGGCAACATGTACAGATGCAGTTTGTTGATCATCTACTGCAGCAGCTGTTGTGTATTCTTCATTTGCAGGATCAAGCCCTGCTGTTGAAGCTTATACACGCAAAAATAACAGCACCATATAACAACAGCAGCAGCAGCAACAGCAGCATTCAGCAGCAGTGTGACAGGTCCTTGCAGCCCTGGCAGGTGGCGGTGCTGCAGTTTCTGCTGCTGCAGCAACTCGTGTTCAGCACTGACAAGAACATCAAGACCTGGGCAGCTGTGGTGCTCATGAAAACAAACCAGCAGCAGCAGCAGCAGCAGCAGCAGCCAGGGCAACACAAGCCAGCAGCAGCTGCAGCACATCACTTGTTGCTGCTGGCTCAGCAAGGGCCCCTGGCATCAGTCCAGGCAATACAGGAACTGCTAAGTGCCTGGTGGGGCAGTACAGGTCAACACAGCAGCAGCAGCAGCAGCAGCACCAACACCACCACCACCACCACCAGCAGCAGCAGCAGCAGCACAACAAGCTGTGTCTCTGTTACTGTATGGCTGGACAGTTTAAAAGGCAGTTTGCTCGAGTTGAAGCAGGGCAGCAGCAGCAGCAGCAGCAGGGGTATAGCAGCAGCAGCAGCAGTAGGCCGTACCGCCCTGACTGTTCCTCTTCCAGCCGCCAGCATGATCAGAGATCTGGACGGACAAACTCCAGCAGGTCACAGAAACACAGCCGGGGTTTTGTCAAGTGTTGGTAGTGCTGCGTGGTTTAGCAGTCACGGTGTGAATCCAGCGGTACAACTACTGCTGGCAGCACTGCTGCAACATCCTGATGATCAGATTGCATTGCCTGCTGCTGAGACAGTGCAGCAACTTGTACTGCTTGTACCACAGCTAGCACCCAACTTCCTACCTCTTGTACTGCAGCAATTGAGAGTGTGCAATCGTGGTGGCAGCAGCAGCAGCGGTACGAATGCACGATCAGGCAGGCGCATTGCTGCTCTTATGCAGTTGCTCCCAGCAATGTGCAAGGATAACAGCACAGCAGCTCTGGTATGGCGGCTGCTGCAGCCCATACTGACAGCAGTTGAATCTACTGTATCGTCTGCTCGTAATGCGAAGCCAATGCATGACAATGCACGCATCAATGCACAGCAGCATCATGCATTGTTGAGGACAGTAGCAGTACAGCTGGCAGTACAGTCCTGGAAGCTGACTGGTCAGGGATGGCCCCGAGCAGAAGCTGCCATCAATGGTTGTTTGAGAGGTGACAGTCTGGCAGTGTTGGGCGCTGGATATGGTGCTGGTAGTGGTAGTGGTGAACCCATGGAACTGAGACTATATAGAGCAGCAGCAATGAGGTATGAAGACTTATTAAAGAGTTGGTCTATTAGTCTACTGCTAGTGTGATGTCCTGCATTGACTACTCAGATAGAGCACACACCTTGCAGATCAAGATCTTTGAAAAAGCTGTGGATCTTGATCGGATCCCTCATGATTACAATCATAACAACTGCCACCTGCTGATCAATGCTGTTGCTCGCTACCTTATGTAACGAGACATCTGCTGCTGTTATTTGTTGTTACAGGGATGTTATGTCGATGTCATCTTCTCGTGGTTTAGAGCTGCTGGGTTGTTTACAGTCCTGTCTACGAGAGACAACAGCAGCAGCAGTACAAGCACTGGCATTATCAGCATTGAACAATCTGTTCCAACATGATGAACTGGACTTCTACAAGGCCTGGCCAGTGGTAGCAAAACTCCTTCCACCCAGCAAAGTACTGCAATCAGTGGGAATTGAACCTGGGTCACAAGCACCTGGACTCACGGTCCTAACTGCACAGATTGACAATGACGCAGCAGCGGCAGCAGCGGAATGTAGCGGCAGCAGTGTGTTGCTGGAGAGGATTGTTTGTCATGCCGGTCAGCATACTGCTGCTGGTGTGTTGGCTGCTGAATGGGTTAGTCTCCTGCAGTATGGAGTGATGGATGCTGCTGCTGAATCAGAGGTGGCAGTGCTGCTGGTGCAGTTGATGTGGATGGCAACGAATGCTTCGGAAGCACAGGTACGCGGATCAAATCTCACTACTTGCATTTCCGGGCATGATCTTTGCAACCCTGGACAGGGCTGAGCTTGAGTTGACTTGCATTGTTGCGTGACAAACAACCAAACTGTACAAATTGTGGGATTAGAATTGATCATCCATGGGTGTGAAGGGAGGTATTGGCAAACCGCTGCTGCTGCAGGTGCGTGCTGCTGCTTACCGCAGCCTTGCTGCTTGGCCAGTATCCTTGTTGATAAAGTTGGAGATTCCAGCAACAGCAGCAGCATATACTGCACCACTGGCAATAGAGGCAGCAGCACTGGCAGCAGTGATGCACAAGATAGAGCCAAGCAAGCAGCAGCAGCAGCAGCCTAGTGATGGTGCAGTCATGGCACTTGAAGCCCACAGGTCTGCCATGGCAGCAGCAGAGCGATTAGCAGCAGTAGCAGTACAGTATGAGCATGCGAATAGGCGGCAGTTTCTGGCAGCAGCAGGAGCAGCAGCAAAAGGTGCCAGCAGCAGCGGCAGCAGCAGCAGCAGTGGTGCTGCTGTGATCGAGCGTGAAGAAGCAGCACTGAGACACAGACTGCTGAGAGTTCTGCCACAGGCCCTCACTGCTGCTGTTGCTGCTGCTGCTGAACCCAATCTGGGTGCATTGCTGCTGCTGTGGCAGCCTCAGAGCAGCAGCAGCAGCGGCAGCAGCGGGAGCAAACAAGTAGCAGCAGCAGTGAGTGATGACCAGCAGGGCTATGCGCGTGTTTTTGATGACATCAGCAGCAGATGGGTTAATGCATCCACCATGACAAGTTCAACGCAACCTGGGTTTGCTGTTGCTGCTTGGGAGCAATTCATGAAGCGGTGAGGAGGTGCTGCTGCTGCTGCTGCTAGCGGTCGGTGCTGCTATGTCTTGGTGTACCGCATGAGAACACCAAGGTATCACTCAACAGCATCATCATACAAACAGAGAATAGCTGTTCCCCAGATCCAAAACCCCAAACCCTTTATGCTACGCTCAAGACCCTGTCATTGGAATCATCTGTTTGCTGCTGCTGCTGCTGCTGCAGGTGGCTTGCTGCTGCTAGCAGATCTCCAGAGATCACCTTGGCTAAGATCACTCCCACCTACAAATGTGGCTTGCCCGCTGCTGCTGCTGCCGGCCTCACTGCTGCTGCTGCCCTGTCATGTACTGGAGCATTGAGTGAAACTCAACTTCATCAACTTATGGTTGATATGATGCAGCTGGTGGCGGGACATGGAAGGTCAGGTGAAGGTGTTGTTGCCTTGGTGATGTAGCACATTGTGCCACAAAAATAACAAGTCCCGTATGCTGGACTTATGCAGCCAACATCCATGCTATGGACACAACATACAACATATTGTGTGCGTTTGCAGTTTACTAAACATCAAGCATGATCACTGTGATACTTGCTGTAGCACTCCTTTCTGTGTAACACCCATGCTGAATTTGAGTGCTGCTGCTGCTGCTGCTGCTGTTCAGGTCATCTTCAGTTGCTGCTGCTGCTGCCACTTCATTGGCCCGGCTGCTGCCTGCATTGCATCCATCAGACTGGGACAGTAAAGCAGCAGTAACAAATGCGCTACATAATGCAGTGCTGGACTGCTGCTGCGCTGGCAGCAGCAGCAGCAGCAGTGCATTGGCAGCAGCAGCTGTGGAAGCAGTTGGATATGCTGGTGCCAGTCTGCTGCTGCAGCAGCAGCAAAGCAACCTCGCATTCCTCGATGACAACAGCAGTAGTGTTAGTAACAACAGTAACAACACCTTGGCCGCCTCTGATCAGGGTGTACCTTTGGTGTGCAGCTGTCTGGGTATACTGCTGAGGATTGTGGCAGCTGTGGCTGCTGCTGCTGGCAGCAGTGCTGCTGTCCAGCCGTGCATTGATGACATTCTGAGTCACCTCCCAGTCAGCTGGTGTG
>LWCB01003093.1:0-11032 GCA_001630525.1 Coelastrella sp. M60 | reverse complement strand
AGACGATCTAGAGAGTAAGACTTTCAAAGTTGATTATATATAAGACATACGACAACTACCGGGTCGGGCATATAGCACCGACGTCCGACACGACCGTCCGGAACGTTCTAGCTGCTTCCGGAAACTTCTAGCTTTTCTGGAAAGTTCCAGATGCTTCTTAAAGGTTCTTCCAACATATCTTGCCTATAAATACGAGTCTCAAACGTCTCATGAAACTTTTGACGCATCAAACGACGCAAGGCAGCCATGGTACGAAGGTATTGCTGCCTCAATCCTTACACCGGCCAAGTTGGTCAGTTCAACTTGAACCGTAGGTGACTGGCAGTCACCTACGGTAGGCATGCACAGCACAGCAAACAAGGCGAGGTCCACTTAGAGACACGCTTTGAGAGATGCAACTTGCAAATAGCACAAACACTGTACTTCATGTAAACTACAAACCGAAAGCACATGTCTCTACAGCAGATTATTATTGCCTGATGGCTAACAGCAGCAGCCAACACAATATTCAGTCAATTTGTGCATACAGCTGTAACAAGCACTTTGCACAACTGAGATGACATTGTCAAAGTACGGTGCGACCAACTACACGTTGGTAGCAACTCTACATTCAGTGTGTACAAGTACATGTTGAGTTTAACTTAGAGAGGCATACAATGACAGTCATGTGTCAGTGACCAAACATGCATTGTACGGGTTGTTGTACGGGCCAAGCAGCGGGGAGCTGTGGTCTATTGTACGGTCACAGCACTTCAACTCGTGCTGCACGGCTAAAAGCAGGTCACAAACACAGCTCAAAACCTTACTTTATGTCTGCTTACGTGCAACAAGGTCGCGCTGCAACTTGCTGTGCTCAGCACACGATGTGCGAGCAACTTCAGCATATTCAACTTGCAACCACAATCCCTTTTTGAGACAGTGTAACCAGCATAAAGGATACGCCACAGACCATACGCTGAGGTCCTTGCGGCCTGCGGGCAGCACTGTTCGTACCCGCGTTGCGTCACTCAAAGCTGCCAGCTGCTTGCACCGGTAGTTACATTCATCTCAAGCAGACAAATGAAACGACGATGCTTCTGTTCTGCACTGCTTTTATTGTGTCCAACTGCAGATCTTTTGCATGCCTGCACTTGCAGTGCACTATGCGCCCAGGACATGCCTCGCTGCACAATTGCAGCATGTTCTCAGCAAAAACAAACACTCCTTGCTGCTTCGCAAGGATTCTAGGACGAGCCTGGCTCTGAAGCACGATGTTAAGCCCTTCCAGTGCGCAGATTCTTCGGTCGAATACTTGGGGTCTTCTCCCTCCAAGTACAGCATTGTAGTTGATAGTATAGATATTCTATTGAGCTCTGGTGTGCAACCTGTTGGTACATGTGAGCCCGCGGTCGATCCCGCGGAGTGTACTTACCTCGCAGCAGGATATATCCCAGCCAACTGCGCCCAAATAGTCTTTCATGGCCACATCTTTACGTCTTACGCAGCGCCTTTCGCTGCTTGCTGCTGCAGCGCTTACAGTGGTGTCCTTCATTGGGTTTGCTAATGTCTACAATTACTCAAATCTTGACAGCTTCCTTGGCTTAGCTCTAGCTGGTCAAGGCTCTGAGACTGGTCATATCATGCTGGCATACGGTGTTGACGGAGCTGCTGTCGTCGTTACAGCTATACTGGTATGCTTGCACATTAACAATGGCCAGCAGCCCACATGCACATATAGCGAAAGCAAGACTGTCACCAACCAGTAGTGATGATTAATCAGGTATCTGCACGCATCTAGGCACCGAACAATAGCAAGAAGCGATTTCATGGGGTTCATCACCCATTGCCATGTCAAATTGGTGTGGACATTTCCGAGCCTCACCCGCTATCATCTGTTCATCATGTGGATTGACGCATAGATGCACGCTTCTGCTGCAGCCAACTGTCAATTGCAAAGAACATAACTCTACCATGTCCCGATGTTGCGCCATCTGTGTCTCAAACGACATCTGAGTCAGGTACTGTTGAGCCAGTCCCACCCATTTGTCGCCTCCTTCAAAGTATCCACAAAGTGGTGGCTTGTCATTGCTGGACAAGTCGTCAGCGTCATCTCCTCCATCACAAGCATCATCTGGCGGATGTTCATCGGCATCACCGTCTCCAGGGCAGCTCATGGCATAGCAGAAGCCGTATACATGATCTATGCCCTGGTACTTCTTGTGGAGCTATCGCCCAGGAGATATCTGGCGCTTGGCATTGCGTGCTTGACTGCAGGTAACAAGAGCTCGAGCTTTGTCCAGCTTGCCATATGCCAGCTCCTCCTGGCCAACGCAGTAGCCAAAGTTCAGGAACAGTTACTTACTACTTACTAAACCACAGTCCTGGCTACAGGGTGCTGCTGTTGTCATCATGGCATTGCAAGCCAACCACTGGCTGTGATTTGCATCATGCAGAGCCTTCAGACCGTGTTTTTCCCATAACACTTATCCTCAGGATGGCATTCTCAGGGCATACATCTTTAGTGCAGTGCATTACGGTGTAAGCCATCTCATGTCAACTCCTGCATGTACTGTGCACTGTTACTGCTGCTGCAGGAATGACTGCTGGAGATAGTTTAGGCCCCGTGCTGGGTGCAATCATGTATGATGCAACCGGTATAAGAGGTGCATTCAGCCTGCAGGCAGCAACTAACACCATGTCCATGGTGCTAACAATTTTAATTATTCCTATGTGGATGTTTGCTCCCCAGCAGTCAAGAGACCAACTGCTGAAGGCACAAGCGACTGCAAGATCCTTGTTACCAGTTCATCAGACGCAAGTTTTACACAGGAGTGGTGAACCAGAAGAATGTGCAAACAACAACACCGAGAGAAGAACCAGACAGAAGAGTACTGAGCCACTGGAAGAAATTAAGCGAACCCGAAAACAACTTGAAGATGCTTTGTTGCAGAAGCAGATATTGAATACTGTATCTACTTTGAAGGCTCCTGTTATCTGTCGTGAACATCTGGTATTTCATCTGTGTGATGACATTTGCAAAGGACCCAACAGTTCAACAGCAGCAAGAACGGTAAAAGCCCCAGCATCCGATGCAACAAAGCAAACATTGGTTCCCGACTCTTCAGCTGTTTTTTGCGATGAACCCACAATGCAGTGTGAATGCGCTGATTTTGAGCTCTGCATAGAAACGGAGCAGCTGGACACTGTGGACAGCCATACATCAACATTTGCTATTGATCAGAATAAGGCAAAGATCATTCAGCAGCCAGTGACAAAACAGCTAGATACTCGGATCTCTTGCAGTAGCATAGCCGGCACTACCTGCAGTGAATGTGCTAGCAGCAGCAGCAGCAGCAGCAGTGATAAACTGGGATCTCTACCAGCTGGTAAGCTTCATTTGGCAGCAGTAGTTGACACACTGAAGGACCCCATCATATTCAGTCAGTGTGTGCTGCTGCTGCTGGAGCAGACGATCAGAAGCACCCTCTCAGTGGTGTTGTCAGCAGCGATGGGTACCAGACAGCTCGTGGTCGTCATGGTGTACATTGCCAACGTAAGCATGCTTATGTATGCTTTGGAGTTGAATTTCATTGTTATGTGTTGCTCAATGATCAAGCTCAGCAATGTAGCTTCCTTGGAGCAATCTCTCTGCATATGAAATATTCACTGCAGGGCATGATGGTCGTTGTGCATAATTCGCTGCAAGCATATTCTAGCTGTCCAGCAACCAAGTCACACTCGTGCTGCTGTCCTTGTTGTTGCTGCTGCAGGTGGCTGGATCTGTGACATCTCCATTCCTTATTGATCTCTACATGGCTCGCAAGAACACCAAGTGCTCCACACACATGCTGGCTGCCGGAATCAGCATCATCATGGGATTGTCATGTGCTGCTGTTGTACCTCTAAGCAAAACCATTGCAGCACTTGTTATTGTCTTGATCATTGCAGGCAGCACACAGGCAGCAATTGAGGCTCTTGTGTATGTGCATGTGGCCAAGCGATTGGACAGCGTAGGTAAACATACTGCAACACATGTTGCAATGTGTATGTATATCCTTGCACAAACAGCAGGGGGATGTTTGGGCAGCCTAGTGGGTACTACCAGAGCAGTGCTCTGTTGCTGCAGTCTTGGGGGTTGCAGATCATCGTTGCTGGGGTGGTTTGCATTGTGGCCGGTCTTTACGGAACTGTGTTGAGTGTGGTTACTCACAGGAGAAGTGCACACTACGGAGATGCAGTGATTCAAGTACAGTGATGTCCTCAAGCATTGCTATCAAGCAGAAACAGTGTCTGTGACCTTTTCCCACCTTATTGCAATAAGCAGTAGTAGATCCAGGGTTGACGTGGTACATACTACTAGCAGCAGACTCCACAGTGATCTCGCAGCATCAGAATGTCAAAATGATGTGCTTGATTGGAAAGTGCTTTTTGTGGTACGGCACTGGCAATGGTTTATTGGTGTCGTTGCATATGCCCATCATGGCAGGGGCCACTGCCCTATTATTGCCTTCCATTATTGCCCTCAACTTGAGAGGCCTTAGTGCAGCATCTAGCGATGTGGCCCACATATGGTATCTGGCAGCTACAGTTCCTGTTCAGCATAATTGAGTAGTTTGAATTAGTGATTCCTACCTGTTGTCTGGCAGGTGTCATACATTGCTGCTATATCCAAAACGAACCCTTGGCATTCCTCTACGAAGTAGCGACGTGGCTGTCACTATGTTGTTGTAAAGAGTGCCTGCCAAGGTATCACTGCAAGATCTAGTCATGTTGTTGAGGGCAGCATGTGCTCCAACTTTACAATCTGGTTCTCAGCCTGATCGTAGTATACTGCACCCTTTGTTTGCTATGCATACTCTGCAGGATGGACCGCACACTATCATCGCTCTGTTTTTGCTGCTTTCCTGGATATTTGAAAAGCCTATAAATCTGTACAAGATCAAACCTTATTCAGTGTTGTTACCAAATAGGTTGCGCTGATGAGCTCATAGCACTGTTCATATGTTTGTATGATGGTTCGCAGTATGCACAGCAGTGCGCACATGAAGTGGTTTGAACCAGCCGGTTGTCACCTGCACAGGAGTCAAGCAGGGTTGTCTTCTGAGCTCAGTACTGCTTAATAAGTATATTTTGCCCAGCACTGCTGCTGTTAACACCAGCTGCCTTGCTGGGTGTTGCCTAAGTTTGGTTCTGAGGCCTCTAGCTGTTTCAACATACCTGTCTCAATGTTGAATATGCTGATGATCTTGTGCTGCTGGCCGCCACACTGTGGACCACCAACTTGTGTGATATCTTGCATGATGTGGACCTTGTCGTGTATGGTTTTCAGTTATGATTGTCACCCAGTAAGTCGGAAATTATGGCTGTCAAACGTTGCTCAGTTCCAACTTTACACGTTGCTACTAACACCCAGATATTGGTGTTGGAACAAGTACGTCAGCAGCATTGCTACTATGCAAGATGGGCCTGGTTGGAGTAAGCGTCCTGCAGCCTGCCAGGCAGTAGACCACATATTCCCAATATGCTCAGTGTTTACCTGCAGACTCTAGCTTGCTCGGAGCTATACAGGATGCAAATGCCATAACCATCAGGTAGAAGCATTCAATGATCCTCCAACTATCTTAAGCCAAAGGCAGAGTCTGTCTGGTTGACATACCCGCACTCCCCATAAACAGCACATACGCCAGGTAGTGTGAGAGTCCTTGAAATTCTGCAGGAGCAGGGAAGCTGTAACAACAACTACCATGACTTCAGATGACTGCAGCTGCCTGCAGCAGCAGACAACAATTGTCGGACCCAGAGCACCTCTGGGTCGGACCCAGAGCACCCTGAGAACATGAAGTCTGGTTGACTTGATGATTGATGACATTGATATCACAGTGGGCATTGCTCATGCGGCCCCGACAACATTCAGATGTGTATGATGAGCAGATTGTGCGCAGCAACGTATTGTGCCAATTGTATTGCAGCTCTTCAGCTTGAGGCGAGTAGGATGAGGTGATGGCATGTGTGTGGGTATTAATCATCAACAGTGCCTTTGCAGCTCTGGCTAGGAAGGATGTTTTGCAGTACACTGCTTGGTGCCACTACATGCAGAGCCAGGCATCATTACACTAGCTATAATAGTAGCAAACATAAGGGAATACTGCTTGAACCCTCCTGCATGATTGATGTGACTGCCTCAGTATCATCTGCACCTTGAAGCGCTGTTACTGTGTTTTGCTGTCTATGTGTGAAGAAGTCCAAAACTCGTGCACATGGAGGCAACAAGGCTGTATAGCAGGACCATCGGTTCATCAAGTCTACTGACTGGTAGATAGGCATCAACAGACGACCCCTCCGCGCAGCTTAGCCCTGCACAGCACATCGAGGCCTCGCCACCTTCACGTTGATGCCAGCTTAAAACCCCATGGTTTTCCTGTAGACCCTTGTGTCGCCTGGTTAGATGGATGCACGAGGGGTCATGATGCTACCACGAAAATCACGTTGCACCTCCAGACTGCAGGCCTTGGCCAACTTGTTTGTACAGTGTACCGTCCCAGTGGATGTAGATTGCGAAACAGTCAGTCGTCCTGGTGTAGTGGTCGCTTGGCAGAACTTCTAGGCTACACAAGGTTATTATCGTACGTCTTTGAAATATAAAATGCATTGCTGTTTGCTTCACCAAGGTGCAATCAGCTTCCACTACTCCTGAACGGCACCACTCCTGCAGCTGCCAACGGCTCCTCGCAAGGTATGACCTCGGCAGCTCTCGGGGCGCAAGTTGTCCTTTACTAATGGATATATTGCATTCAGCACAGAACATGCGTGACGAGCTTCAGCGGTGACTGCTCAGGATACAGACTTCTTACTGTACCTTGCCCTGGTTATGCTCCCCTCAGCGGGCCCTCTTCCTTATTCTCACGTTGTCCAATGATGCTTTCGCATGCAGGAGCAGATAAAGTATGCTGCATATGCACCCAGAGCCAGCATATGCCATGCGTCAACCAGCACAGTAAGCCAGGCTGCTAGGTTATCACAGGAGATGCAGCAACTAGTTCATGAAGTAACAGCTGGGCCTCCAGGCCGTGGTGGCAAACGAGCACGGAACTCTTCAGACAGTACTTCACCACGCAGTTCTTCAAAGATGCCCCGGGTGAGTTCAAGTCATGACAGTATCTCATGAAGTTGAGCAACTGCATGCAATGGCCTGAACCAAGGCGACAGTGGTGAGTGTGATGGCATGCCCATATATATGCATGTGTGCTGATGCTTCAGGTTGCAACGACTGACAAGGAGGGTTTTAGCCGCTTGTGGTGTCACCAAGTCCATCTTGTACTGAATATAGTCTACTGTTGGCTTGACAGGCATGTGACAACCTCTGTACAGCTGATGAGGCCCCACCAGAGTCAGCAGCTGCATCAGACCAGCCAGCAACAGCTGGAACTCTAGTGCAAGAAATGCCATGTCGACAAGCACCTGCAGAAGGAGCACCAGTTCAGCAGGAAGCACTCGACGAGCTCTGCAGCAACCTTCCAGCAGGGAACCAAACCTGGCCTGGTGGTTGCAGGATCACATGGGGTCATCGTGGGCACAAGAAGTATTGCAAGGAAGAAGCAGCTGGTGCGGCAGTGCAAGGCGCTTTCAAGCGCCCAGCGAAAAAGGCAACACATTGCAGCCGTGGCGATTTCCCAGCAGCACCAGGTATCAGTGACAAGCACTTACAGCCATATGCTACTACTACTAGTAGCCTTGCACCTCAACATGAGCAAGCAACTGCTGCAGAGCTGATGGCAGCAATTGATGCTCTGCCAGAAGTACCGCCACCAGAGCAGATGCCCCAAGCACCATCAGCAGTAGACCTTACATCAGAGCAGGCAGTACCTGCGCAGCCCATGACTGCGGCACCTGTACAGGCAACCAATCAACAGCAGCCCTCCCAGTTGCTGGTGAGGCTTGGTAAAGCGCTTCTGCACTTGCGGTATAAGCGAGAGGCGCAGACGTCATGCAGCGCAGATGCAGGCCAGCAGTCAAAGCTATCACAACCCACTGGCAGTGCGGGTTTGGCAAGTGTTGTGCGCAGTGCATGTGGCACAAGTATGCCCATGCATGTCAACCAGGATACTGATATGCAGGTCCCTCATATTGCCAGGCTCACTGAGGTGCTAGGGCCTCATTGGAGCCAAGTCTATCTCAATCTTGGCAGTGCAGCAGCAGCATCCGGTGACACACCACCTCCACCACCTCCTTCGCCCTCAGCTGCAAGAATGATGCCTGCAATTGGTGCCAATAGCAGACCCTTGCCAGCTGTAGTGATGCAAAAGCAGAACATGCTTGCAGCCACAGCAGTTGGCGGCTGCAAGATCAGTCCACTGGTGGCTGTTCCAAACAGCCAGGCTATTGGCAATGTTAGCAGCAGTGAAAGGCTCACAGTACTTGAGCTGCCGGAGGGGATGAGGGTATCATTCCTCAAGGCAGCAAGACTCCTGCCACCTCACGTCAGCAAGATGGCCCGACCCACGAGCATTCAGTCGAATGGCAGCATACCTTGCCAACGCAATGAGCGCATACCTGACAGTGATACCCCCAAAGTAGGCCAGGAGGACAGGTACAGACTGGGCTCCGACAGGCAGCGACTGTGGGAGGAGCACAAGTTGGTTATGCGGATGATCCACACTGCTCTAGAGGATGTCCCAGGTGCTGCGGCATGTGTGCTGGAGGCCACACAGATCTTTGAGACGAGGTCTTGTGTCAGTTGCTGCAAAGCGCGGCCCATGGATGGCACTTGGTACTGCAGGAAGATGTCGTGTAAGAAGCAGCATAAGGAAGTTCATGAGAGTGACCCTGTGACAGAAGCAGCAATGAGAGTGTACAATGAGGCATGTTGGCAAGAGTTGAAGAATAGTGTGCAGCCAGTGCCTGTTGCAGCAGCTCATAGCAATTGGCTTGATGAAGATAGTGGGGATCATAGTAGCAGACATCAGCAGGAGCGTCCAACAGCAGCTGTGCTTAGCCAGGCGTTGAATGCATCCGAGTGGGAAATGCCCAAGCTCAGCAGTGTTGCGCCCTCCGCAGCAACCACTGCTGCTCTGAGTGGGGCTGCGTCTGCAAGAGCTGCATCCACGGCCAAACCGCTGATGATGAGCAAGCCACCTTCACAGGAGGTTGAAGGTCAGATGGCTGCTACTGCTAGGCAGCAGGGGCAGAATCCTGTTGATGGCGAGGAGGACAAACAGCTAGTCAGCAGCACCAGCAAGGTGGCACCCTTTGCTGCAGAACTACCTTCTGTCACACCTACGGTAGCTGGAGACCATCTACAGCCTGTGCGTGCAGAGATAGTGGCTGCCCAGGTTGAGGCTAGGACTCTGGAGCCAGGCACTATATCTTCAGCAGCAGCGGCGAGTCTGTGTCTGCCTGCTGATGCTCATCCCACATGTGTCAAGGATACGATGGCAGCTGCTGCTATTGCTGGTCAACTGCCAGATTCCCCTGCAGATGCCGCACGATTGCAGGGTGCTGCCAGCAGTGCAGCTGCAGTGTCATATAGTCCTCCTGACGTCCCCATCAGCAACTTCATTCTGCCCAACAAGCATCTCAAGACCCTAAATATGCAGCGCGTGTGGTGGGAACATCAATTGCACCTGAGGGTGCTGATGATTGAGCTGAAGGACAAGCCCAGGATCTTGGCGAGAGTGCAGGACGTCATCCACAAGTGAGTTGCTGGTTGTTAGCAGCATGCTAGCGGTCTCAGGCAGTCAAGAAGGACCTGGCCTTGGAGGTTCAGGTTCTTGCTTGCTGTGTTTGCTGCCTAGTATCATGAAGTTGGCTTCATGACATGTGTCTGTGTCTATCTGTGCGTGTGAATGAGCACAGCAGGTCATGAACAAGGTGGTTGATGACCAATGCAACCCATATCAGTCACCACCTGTACATATGTAGTCATGAGCCTGCATGCTGCTTTTAAGAGCCCTATGCAAGAGAAATGACACTGGGTATTTGCAGGCAAGCATGTCTCACTATCTGACACCATGATGGCTTCTGCTGCAGGGTGGGCAACAGGGAGTGCTTGAGATGCCTCAACCGTTTGAATCAAAAGCCCATCAATGGTCACTGGTTCTGTGCAACCTGCCAGCGTGCCTGGGGTAAGAGCCAAAACATACTAGACACTGATGCATGGAAAGCACTGACAACCTGCACAGGGTTAGACCCCATGTATATCAACATGATGTCGAGGCTGAAGAAGTCCAGCCACGGCACAGCTGCATGAGCATAACCAGGTGGTCGAACAGAAGATGAGACAAGCAGGCACACTGTCAGTCAGTTTGAAACAAGTTGTTTTCTGCACCATACCATAGTATTCCTTCTCTAAAGCGGTGCTTGCTGCTGCAACGATTGCACCTGTGGCGTTAGCAGCAGCAGCGACAGCAGCAACAGCAGGAGCACCCAGAGATAGCATGGTTTCTGCCGTTCCAGCAGCGCTTGCTGCAGCTCGTGCAGGGCCCAGTGAGCAAGATAGTGCTGCTTGTGATACTCTGTGGCAATCAGTATTGATGTTGTAGCCAGCTATATTGATCCACAGCAAGTATCGTTTGCTGCTGAGATAGGGGAATTGTCGTGATCAAGCTTTTGCCACAGTTTCAGCCCTTCTGACTTTCTATCACGTAGTGCATGGGTTGCAGCATGTCATATATGACTCTATTCAACTTCAGAGTCGAAGCGTGCTGTGTGCGTCTCCAAGCTTGTGTATGATCAATGTATTGTCTTGAATACCAGATGCATGCCATCTTGCATGCCGAACAACAGCATGCTTCACTTGTGCTGCTGACAGAAGCACAGGACAGGTCATGCATAAGCTGTTGTTCTTTATCTCATGGGACTAAGGTGTCGTTCCTTTCCAGGTGCCTGTGAGAAGCAATATTTGTACTGGCATGACATGATGAAATATTATTGAGCATCCTTGTGGCACAGCATGTGCAGCAGTCGGTGCAGCAGCTGAGATGTCAGAGGTTGCAACTGCGCCCAGGATTTCATTCTTCATTCTTGTAGCATCTAGTGCGGCAGCTGCGATGTCAGA
>LWCB01003090.1:0-11283 GCA_001630525.1 Coelastrella sp. M60 | reverse complement strand
AGAATGAGCGTGACTCAGCAAGACAAATAAAGATCAGTTCTAGCAATGATATCACAGGAGCTAATGGGGTATCAAGGGAACTTTGAGGGTAGATCCGTCTGCCGACATCGTGACAACAAATTTGTGTACAATATCAACTTGAAGGCCCCCGAACCTCTCATTGGCTTGCCGGTCTTGGACTGGGGGGGGTGTACCCCAGTCCCCTATGGTTGTATTGTGGTGGTTTGTACTAAAACACAGAATTGCAATGAAGTATTCACAACAACAGCAGAACCCAGTGCCAGCACATGTGCACATCTGCTGGTCAAGTGACCGCTTCTCAATGATTTTCTGTTGCATCATGCCTGTGGTTATCCTCTCATCCAAACAGTGCATGATTTGTGTCTCATGTTTGTGTATTTGTGTGGTGGTGGATCATTGAGTGGCTATGGTAATGACGCACATGTTGTGGCTCTATTTACATATCCCAGCTGCCTAACTTGGTGTATTGGCCCAACACCCTTTGCTCAACAACTGACGTGCGTCCCAATGTAAAAGCTTGAGTTTGCGTCTGTGATTGTGTTCTGTTATGGTCTGGTCTGGTCATAAGCTACTTGAACAGTTCCAGGTGCTGATGCTTCGCTGCTCATAAGTTGTGTACGGTGGAAGAGTGTAGCAACCGTAAAGTCAGCATGATAGCTAACCCCCACGTGGGGGTAACATACCCTTCCCCAAAGGCTTCCCAAACTCCAACCTCTTGGGGAAATCAATATGTGTTGCCTTGTCGCACCCAGAATGCCAAAGACTCTATTGGTCATGCTGGGAACCTTCGAATGTTGTCTACTCCCAACTGTGAGCGGTCTACTGCACAATGGACTCTCGAGTTGTGATAGCATGTCTATGTTGCTCTTGTATGCCCACAGACTACTGTGTTGTTGAGCCCCAGCAACCGCTGCCCAACGCTCCTGCTTTGGTGCTGGTGCATGGCTTTGGTGCTTTTGGTGACCAGTGGAGGTTTAACCTGGGCCCCTTGGCTGCAGCAGGGTACAGGGTGTTCGCTCCCACATTGCCAGGATTCGGCAGAAGTGAGAAGGCAGCATTGCAGTACAGCCAGAACGCCTGGAGAGACTTTATCAGGTGAGCTGCTGGCATGTACACCGCCACGCATGTTCAACAAACACAGTACTCAGCCTGTCTGAATATAGGATGATGCTGATTCATTCATAGCGGAAGCTGGTGGCAATGGTACTGCTTGTGATGTCTCTGGCCACAGATCGTATGTGTGCTCTGCCCTCAATGGCAACATTGACAGTATTGTTGCTGTTCTGCAACACTGAGTTTGTGGTGTACTTGTGTATTCAGGGACTTCCTGGTATGTGTGGTTGGCCAGCCTGCCGTGTTGGCTGGCAACTCTATTGGTGGCTTTATCACAGCATCAACAGCCGCTGATTACCCGACCCTGGTGGCAGGACTAGTGTTGGTGAACTCAGCAGGTGTGTTGCTCAACTACCGATTGTGTTGCATCGCTGCGGCAGTCATCTCATAGTGCCACTGACAAGTTGCTTGGTATCCCTACGTGTTGGTCAACATATACTGTGTCTGTGAAGTTATAGCTGGCTTGGAGCCGCTGTAGAAGGTACATAGCAGATAGCAGGCCTGACAACAGCATGGTGTACAAGTACAAGTACATGTACTTGTAAATGGTATGCATCTTTTTAACTGATTGCTTTCCCCGATATCTGTCCATCAGGTCCCATCACCCCTGGTGTGACAGCAGCAGATATTGAGGCTGCTGCAGCAGAAGTGAAGAAGGCCCCACCCCAGTGGGTGGTCAAGCTGTCAACTATGGCACTCATGGCTTATCTGCAGAACAGCATTGGCAAGCAGTTGAAGTGGTTGTATCCCATAAACCCAGACAATGCTGATGAGTGGCTGGAGCAGGAGATCTACAGGTCAGCAAGCATGTTATGACTGTCCTGCGAGTGATGCGGCATATTAACACCTGCTGTAGTTGATTTTGCTGTCTTTTGTGGGAAAATGCAATGCAGATGTAATCGCACTTGTGAGATGCATGCAATGAAGACAGCAGTCTAGTCAATGGCTAAGACTCCGTCCGATTTCTGGCCATTAAACAGAGCGATGTTTTCACTGCACAGTTTTCATGACAGGCATGCTACACATGTGTCCTCAGGAAGTTCATAAAGGACAAGTGTCTGTGTTGCTTCTCACCACACAGGGCTGCCAGTGACTCCCGAGCCAGTGATGTTTTTGCCTCTGTGTTTTATCTTCCAAAGCCCCGGCCCCTCAACTACTTGATCAGCGACCTCTGGAGGGGACCAACGGCAGTGGTGCAGGGAGTGTTGGACCCTCTCAATGACGCCAAGGTCAGGCGATTTGAAGATGATTTTGGTCATGATCCGCTGCTGTACATGACTCATCAGTAGATCATGAGTTTCTTACTATGCATCTGTTCCAAGCAGCAGTTTGCAGTCTGTGAAGCGATGTTGGGATAACGTCTATGATGGCTATTGGAGTTGCACAAGTTCAATGAGCTTAGTTTCAAGGTCAAGGTCATAGCAGGATGTTGGGCTGCCGCAGCAGTAAACTTCATTCATGATATCTGCCGAAGGATGTGCATTATAGCATTAGTTATATGGATCTTACAGCATGTACAATGACATAAAATGCCGTGTCAGGGGCTGTCCAGGACAATGCTCACTGTCAACTTGGTAGGTGTGACGGTTAGCCTGCATTCAACTTAAACTTGAACTGAGAGTCTATGCCAAAACCAATATGTTTGCGTTTTTCTGCGTGTTATCAAGCAGGGTCGAGCTGATCAGTTGCAGTCCTTGTGTCCTGGACTCAAAGTGTGGGAAATACAAGCCGGACACTGTCCCCATGATGAGTTGCCAGATGAAGTGAATGCAGCACTGCTGCAGTTTGTTGCAGGGGAGGTGATGCAGCAACAGAGGGTGCAGGAAGGGAAGCAGCAACAAAGGCAAGCTGCTGCAGTGACTTCTGCAACAGCTGCAGCTGTCAGCAGCCAGCAATGATACAAGATTGAGCTCTGAAACATACAGCAGCAGGTGTTGAAAGACTCTCTTGATGTTGACCAGCTGTAGACTCTCTTATGTTGACCAGCTGTAGATGGTTGATAGGTGTACTTTGGAAGCACTGGTATGAGACAACGTGCGCATCCGGCGTAAACTGCGTTGTCATGGCATATGCCAGATGCAGAAGCTGTTCACCAAATGGTTGCCAAAGCCACCTATTGAATGAGTCACAGTGCTGTTGTTGTGCCAGAAGTGGTGCCCATGATGCTGATGTGGATATATGGCAACCTTGGCTGACTGTAGATGCAAACATCGCAACAATCGTTTGCGATGGCGTTGAATGCAAAATGCGGTTCCATAAGAAGAAAGGGCGTAACAGCGGCAGCAGCAGCCTGTTGTCTGCTCCCAAGTTGTCGTGGCGCCTATCTGTTCATTTCATGCAGTTTGCTGCTTGCATGATCCTTAAGTATATTGTCATCATCTATGCTGCTGCAGTTTGCTCCAGGGCGCTGCTGTCTGGCTGTTCCTCAGCGAGCAGCCATGTAGTTTTTATCTCATTGAGATACAATAATCCAGTGTTGCTGCTGCTGGCGCTGCTTTGTGCTGCGACCCCATCAGTCCTGCTATTAGCTATCAGACCCCATGTGATGCGGATGCTATGGTTTGGCGTGGGAGCGCGTCCAGAGTTTCAAGGCTTTGCTAGATCCTGGTCAGTAGGATGTGCTGTGGTGGTTCTCAACATGTTCTACTGTACAGCGGAAGGCGAGGATACAATCTTTGGTCATAGAAAGGTGGCTTGCAATCACAGCGTGGACTTTCATAACAGGCAAGATATTCTACACTACTTCAGAGCTTCGTAGAGGTCCATAAAGATTGGAGACGTGCAGAGGGGTTGTTGAAAGTTGTGGATGTACCTGCTGCACATGTGAACGAATTCGTCCTTAACATGGACAGACTCGCAGAAGGTCATTTTTTGCACATCGCGTAGCATACACAACCAATCAAACAGTCAAACTTCGCCTGCAATCGAACTCTCAACAATCCGCAAACGCCCGTCCAGTTTCTGTCCTCCTTTCGACTTGTACAACGCTGATCTCAAGGCTTGCAGATGTCCCTGACCAGACTTATAAAGTGGCTGAGGCATATCAGTGTTGCACAAACGTCACATGCACATAAGGTGCTTAGTAAAAGTGGCACAAGTTCAAGCATCTATGGACCATTTAGTGCAGCAATCCGGCAGTGATGCAGCAGGATCAAGATCTATCTGAACTAGTTTCTCAAGGTAAAGTTTTGCCGATAATATTGCACAAACAAATCAGCAGCAGCGATCAAGCTTGCGGCGTTGCTTGCATGTAAACTGGATGCAGCAGTTTGGTCATGAGCCTGATAGGCAGTAGCAACTGACTCAATCTTAACGACTGCATCAGGCGGTCCTGGCTCCTGAACAAGTAACATGTTTGATAGTCATTGGTGACGTACGGTTTGTTGGTCCGTGTCTGCTGTCTGGTGTTTGTTTGGTGCAGCTATCCAAACCAAGCTGCTGAGTCACAAGGATCAAGAACAGCAACATATCGACGCCCTGCTGTCAAGTCAGAAGCATCTGACGTCGAATCTACGCACACTGATAAATAGTAAGTGCCGAGTTCCATATAACAGGCAAAATGCAGCCCTGTTACTTCCAGTGCTACTGATTGCAGAAGGTAGCATGTAGATGAGTTGAAAAATGGGTAATAAGTGTAACAAAGCTTTCTGTAATGCAATTGTAGCTGGATGGATTCTTGTTTCAAGGTGGATAATTGGTCACAGATTAGTCAGAAGCTATTGTGCCGCATGCATCTTTGTTGGCTTACATAAGTTTGACCCAAAACATTTGTTCTCGCTTATGCCATGTTTCTGGTAGGTCTTGATAGGATCAACTCATCAGCAACTCCCAAGTTCAACAGTGGTCAAAGTGACATGTTACGTAACATAACAACAAGAGCCCACAATCTACAGGCACAGCTCGCAAACATCAACAGCAGACTACAAAAAATACAGGTGAGCAGAATGTGGTGCAGCTTCTGCAGCTGGGCTGCTGCTGCTGCTCTTGTTGCTGCAGATATTCTGGCTTACAAGCAATACCAACATTTTGATGGTTTATGGAGCATGTTGCGTTACAAAGTGTGCCTAGTGCAGCTTCTGGACCTTCCATCTGCTGTCCGGCAGCAGCTCACGTCTCTGAAATAGAAAAAAAAATTGAGCAAATGAAGAGAAAAGATCGTGACGGTCCTGCAAGTATGTATTCACTAGGATGCCAACATTGCTCGTGTCCCAGGCTGCTGCTGCTGCACTACCACAGTATTTTGACATTTACTGACACCTTGACTTTGCAGGCACACTTGCTACCAGAGCAGCAGCAGGAGGAGGAACAGCAGCAGCAGCAATAGCAGCGGCAGTAGCTCATACTTGTCACACGACACTAACCTTCAGCACCAGCACCAACATAGAGGGATATTCAAGTTCATCATCTGCCTTGTTTGGATTTGATCCTTATCCCTTGCAGAGCTGCATATCAGATTCTCCACCATATCAGTCATCAATGCCCTGCAGCATCACAGGTCTAGCCAAGACCCCAATCGCCTCATGTGCTGACAGCAGCTCTTGGTCATATGATACAGTCACTGACAGGGTCACAGCCCATCAGCCTGACGGCTTGAAGTATTTATGGCAGGTGAAGCAACCTGAAAGTGGCTGTGGTTGACATACTGGTTGACGTACTATTCGGGAAATGCTTCTGTCCCTTTGTGCCATCAGCTACCAGACAGCAACATGTGGTAGTGAGCACACCCAGCAGAAGAGGTCTGCTGTGGTTGCTTGATGCCAGTTGGTGCAATGAGAAGTGATAGTGTGCATGTTGGGGAGTGGGCACCATGCAGCAGGTTGATTTGGTGACTGTTATATGACTGTTATATGACTGTTGTAACAACACTTGGGTGAGTCGGTTGATGTCATATAGCATACGGGGGACTGGGTGGAGGAAACAAGTTAACAGTATGTGTCATCAATTTGCTTGTTGATGATGGAATCTTTTGGACTGCATTGCACAATGCTGCACCTCCGGAGGTGGCGGTGATCATGAGCAACAAGTTGTTGCAGGCAAAGTTGCGATCAAAAAGGTTGTCATGTAACACCATGTGAAAGAAAGTTTGGCTCATGCAGCAAAGTGAATGCAATGTGTCAGTGACACATGTGTCACAAGTACCGTACTGTGTCGCAAGACACAGAGTGTCTTGTTACCCATCATTCGTTAGGCTAACTCAAATCATTTGAGGCTCAGCATACGGTATTGCATCTGGCAGCACTGATTTCCTTGAGTTGAGAGGGCCTGCACATCCAGTTGACCACTGGTGACGGTCACATGATGCAAC
Organism: Coelastrella sp. M60; assembly: GCA_001630525.1. Classification (NCBI taxonomy): domain Eukaryota; kingdom Viridiplantae; phylum Chlorophyta; class Chlorophyceae; order Sphaeropleales; family Scenedesmaceae; genus Coelastrella; species Coelastrella sp. M60. The sequence continues at coordinate 4,844 of LWCB01003090.1, read as the reverse complement.
GTTGCTGTCAACAACCGTTAACGGCGGCCGTGCGCACAAAATTGCGCAGGAGATTTTGCAGACCAGCTGGTGGCATCAGCAACTTGCTAGTAGCAACATGGTGATTACAAAATATGGTTTCGAATTCGTAGTTAACTCTTCAGGGAGTACATATGTTCCTGGGGGGTGTCTTGGAGGTGACGGATTGCAACAACCAGTCAGCAGTATCCTTACATATAACACCAACGAGACACTACACATGTGACCACTTGATGCCACGCCAACATATGAGCAATTGCCCTATCCCAGGACACTCCTGCCCAAATCTGAAGCATGCATTTAACCGCACAAGAGCAAATCCGGTTTCTGTGCTACACAAATGGCGTGAAAGACCAGGTTGTGGTCTACACACAAGCCAAACCTTCTCCCACCTGCAAAGGATGCACACAACCCAGTATTAAACAAGCCCCAGCTCTCGTCAATCGCAAGAGCAGAGCATGTTGAGCAGCACTCTGCACGCAGTCTGCAAGCCCTGAGCATGCTCTGAACGGCCCAGCACTGTATATACTTCAAAACTGCAGACTCGTATCCATATAGTTGGTGCACAACATAGATTAAAGCAGGAAACCACTCGAGCCTCACCAGAACAATGACAACACAAGCTTCAGGCGAAACAAGATTGCGCCAGAACGCAACACTCAAACAACTGAAACAACAGAAATACGACCACAACACGCTGACAGTCCACACAGCCCTACTATGCCTCCAGTTCCCAGTTTCCAAATCATCATTCGCCAAGCAGGCAGTTCTCTCCTACAGCACCATGCCACTCCGGTGGAGTTCCAAGTTGCCTGTCTCAGCTTGACAAGTGTCAGGCACTTCATCATTTCGCATGGCAGCAAGTAAGCCTTTCTGATTGAAGGTCTCACACTTGCGTTTGCTGGGCAATGTTGATAGCCAGGTTGCTAGAGATCTGCAAGAACCACAGACTAACAGCTGAAGGCTGCTTATCACATCCAAACTGTGTTGGATGAGGGAACCAAAGACAAGTACTCCAAGCTGACTACCAGTCTTGCCGTAGAGATACAAAAAACCAGTGTAGCAGCAGACATGGCTCACTGCCAAGTCTGAATCCACTGGAGGCAACAACAATCGGCTCATATCATCTGCTCAATCTACTACAACAAGCTGACTGACAACGAAAGCAGGCCCGCAAACGGGAGAAGTCATCTCCACAGCCGTCAAGCGACAGCCAAAACAGGGCAAGCATCTGCAAACTTCTCAAGAAGGACTGTACGAATAACAAAACCAGCACCTGCAATGGGTTGCTGCAGATCGAGGCAGTAGGCTGCCTGTTTATGATGGCATGCTTGATCATGAAAGCGATCAACATCACAGACTTGCTGTGCAACGACCTAACAATCAACAATAATCCACCGTTCGGCCCACTGGGCACCGGAGCAAGTCACTAGACAAGCAGAGTGTTTGAACACCAAGATCATGCACCCACTGTAATAGGGCAACATGCCGCTACCTACAACACTAAAGACACACATGACTAAAACCTGGTGCACCTGGGTAGCATGCACCACCAAAACTGGTACGGCCAGGGGCCTGCTTCAGGAAAGTGCAGCAGAGGGCGGCAGCAATTCAGCGCCTCCTATTGAGGCACTTCATGACGTAGTACCGCAACTCCTCCTTCAATGAGAAGGTGAAATCCATGTGACCATAAGCGAATTCCCGGTAAGACACCTGCAGCAACATGTCAGCAGCAATTGCAGATGTGTCAGCAACACGCTTGTGACCAACAAGCTGCACTGTTGGGCACCCCAACGTGGCGTCATGGCTGATATTCCAAGAAGCGTAAGGATACTCCTGCAGGACATCCTGAAAACATCATGATTGTGATGAACCAAGCATGTTCTTTCACTGTTGGAAAAGCATACTGTTGATGGCTGCGCTGTCCCATCCACTGCTGGCTGATCCTGACCCTGGCTCATACCTGCAGTCCTTGCTCACGCATTTTGTTGAGGTGGCAGCGAACATTGCTGGGCGGGATGATGCCGTCATTGGTACCAGCCATGAGGTCAATAGGCAGGCCCCCAAGGCGCCAATACTGCTCACCAATATCAGGAGGAGAGGGCGTGCCATAATGTGCCACGTTCTTGGCAGCACTACCATAATCGTACAGTCGAAACTTGCCAGAATAGATTATCTGGATGAAGTGCAGTGCCTGCGAGATATAAAGTAGTTCACACAGACGACTTCTTCACGAAGGCTACCAATACACACGCAGTCAGCAAAGAGGTGATGCACCTGTATGCATCTGCAACCAACAGACGTAACATAATCGCAGGAACAGCAGACCCGGGTAGTGCACAGCAGTTCAAACCTGCACAAGCACCATTGTTGAAGCCTCCAACATGAGGGCACCAACCTGGTGCAAGCTGCAAGCAGGCATCCCTGTTGCACTGTAGTGCGGCATCAGCAGCGCCCTCTCCCATTCGCTTGCATCACCACCGAAGAACGACTTCATCATGGCACGCATCAGATCAGCCAGGGCAGGCAACCGAGCAATCTCCAAGAAGTAGGAGAATGTGAATGCTCGTCCGATGTAGGTTGGGATCACTGCAGGATGACCTGAGAACAACAGAGCAGGTACAGCAGGGAGCAAGGACATCACCCTAGCAAACAGATACACATGGAGCAAAGTACCTAGGATCAACAAACACACGTTAGCGACTACATCCTAGGAAGACACTGCTGCATACAAGTGTCCGTCAAGATGCTGTAGCTGCAGGCATTGCTTCTAGGCTGTGCAGCTTGCACAGTTGAAAGGATATGTAGCACATAGTGCAAACACTCCACACTCACAGGCTCTCTCAGGTCCGAGGCACATCTCCAGGAACTTGTACCAGTAGGGCAGCACCCTGATGATCGGCCACCAGGGTGAAGGCACTGTGTTATGATACCCAGCAGGTGACATCAGTATGAGCCTCCTGATGTGATGCGGCCGATCAGCAGCACAACGCATCACACAGTAGATCAACATACTCATGCCCCCCAAGCTGTGAGCCACGACACGCAGATCATAAGGCTCCTTGGTGCCCTTTACTGCTGGTGTTGTTGATCTTCTCTTGCTGCTTTGACTGCACTGATCTCTGGTAGTGGCAGCATCAGCATCAGTACTGCTGCTGTATCTGTTGGCGGTTATCATTGCACAACAGTCTCCTCCTGCAGTGGTGCTCAAGGAAGCTCCCATACACGTCTGTTTCAAGCAAGCAGTTGAAGGAAGCATCTGCTGTATTGGCTCCAAAGCTGATACTGTGCCTGGTTCTTCAAGATACATCAGTCCCTGAGTGCTTTGTGACCTACGTAACCCCAGGAGGTTGCTTCTGCTGCTGCTGCTGCTGCTTCTCTTGATCTGCTGCTGCTCCCCAGCACTGCAGTTCAGATCAACTGCAGCATGCTGGATCATTGCAGCAGCTGCTGCTTGCTGAATGCAGGCTTCTGAAAATGGGGTACGCCCACATCCGCTGCTGTTGATCATGCTGTCGCCCGCTGCTGCTGCTGCTGCTGTAGCTTGTTGCTCTGTAACTGCCTCAGCAATACAACTTGCTGGTGAACGAGGATATTCTGTTCCCACAGGACTTTCTGCTAGCTCTGGTGTTGAGGGTTCACGAACTTCAGGTACCAACAGTGTAGCCAAGCCGTCAACAGTTGTTGATCGAGTCTTCAAACGCGCTAGTGAGGTACCAACATCAGTTCCTGCTGTTGATCGTGTAGCTGCGGCAGCAGCAGAACCAGGGGTGGTTGCATGTGTTGCTGGTGTTGTGACTCCAACCTGCTCGGCTGAGGGTAGCAGCTGATCAGCAGCAATGGTGGAGTTGCCCACATCAGCAGCAGCAGCAGAAGAAGTTGATGGGACTGACTGCTGCTGCTGCTGCTGCAACCGCCATTGATCCTGCTCTACGCAGCGCAATGCTTGTTTGTCTGAGCACTTACGTGACCTCAACGCACTTTGCAACCTCTTATCCCCATGTGCCCCTGCTGCTGCTGCTCTCAAGTTGATGCTACTGCTCTCCTGATCGTGCTGCTGCTTCTTGCCTAACCGCAACAGCCTCTGAAAGACATTCTTGCGCCTGCTGCTGCCAGTGTCAACCCCTGCATCAGCATCAGAATCCGCTTTGATCCCTTGCTGCATTGCTGCCACTGCTGCTGCTGTGCTCACCATACTTGTGGCAGCTAGCCTGTTCAATGTTGAATCACTCAGAGCACGTCTGAACGAATCACTAGTTTGCAGGCCATGTCTGAATACCCCTGAGCAAGTTGCTGCTTGCCGTGCCTGCCCTGCTGCTCCAACAACAGCGGCAGCACCTGCTGCACCTGCTGTGACCCACGCAGCTTCTCCATCACTTGCATCAGCCCTAGCATGTTGCTGCTGCTGCTGTTGCTTGCCTGCTGTGCCTGCCAGCAATGGGTTGATGTGCTGTTGTCCCTGGAATCGAGCCATCGCTGCTATTGCTGTGCCACTGCCGCACAACTCCCTCGTTTTGACAGCATGGAGGTGATCCAGTTGAGCTGGCATGTCATACACCCCCAATTCATTGATACTAAAGTTAAAGTAGCCCAATCCTTGCTTGGAAGGATCTGCAGGAAACAGGTCAACAGGTTGAATACTGCCACAGCTCCTGATACCAGTTGCCAGTGCATATTGAAAGCTGAGGATTGCTCTAAGAAAATGTGGTTTCCTTGCCCATTCAGCCTGTCCTAGGCTCGTCAAACGAGCTAAAATCACTCATGCAACATTGATCCTCAAAAGCTTGAATCTGTGCCAATCACCAAGAGCGAGTACCAGTACCCAA
>LWCB01003087.1:0-33076 GCA_001630525.1 Coelastrella sp. M60 | reverse complement strand
TTACATTGTGAAACCTGCTGCCAAGGGGCTATGCTGACTGATCCTGGGCCTGACAGACAGCTTTTTGGGACACTGCTTCAACTGACCTCAATAACACCCCTGGGAACAGAGTCCTGCAATCAAGACAAAGGTTCACACGTGGATCTGTCACAGTGCGTAGTTCATTTGCTCGGTGAGTCAGACTCTGTGGACACACAAGCTGCCTCACCAGGAGAACAGCAATACCATCTGTCTGATCTAATTCTTTGCATGATGCTCACAATGACAGATGCTACTCAGAGGCTCAGTGATCTGATCTATCGAAGCAGCATGTATGAGGTCTACAAACAGGCCAGGGGCATACGCATGAAAGACTTACAGGTGTAACCACGTCTGACTTGAACCAATAGATCTTCCCTTGCTTCAACACGAACCATCTGCACAACATTTGTGGGTTGATGAGATGATCGGCGGCAAGGTTGGGTTCTTAGACACAGGCATAGAGCTGGGCTTTGTTAGTGAACGTTTGTAGCAAAAAACAAGTACCTGCGCCTCCACGTCTTGATGTACTCCCCTGCAATACGATAATTGTGTTGTTCGCCAATTCGTGTGGTCACCGGACTCTACGAGCGGTCGTACTGCTGCTTACCTTGCTTCATGAGCCATCCCTCCCTCTCTGGGTTGTGCCAGAACTCCACTCCCTCTAGGTCAGTGTTCTTTGCTTTAAAGAAACCCGCCATTCCCCAACAATAGAATCAAGTGAATGCCCAGTCACCCAGCCAACAGGGCTAAACGTGTGGCAGAAGCCAATAGTGTGACCCCCGCGATGATATGCAGCAGAGCGTGTGCCGTCGGATTTTCACGTGCGAACGCCTCAGCTCTCTGGTATAGACAGCTTAATCTCGTGTAATATGTGAGAAAAACGGCTGGCTACTGCATGTATACAAGGTTTAAGAACACTCAAGCGGAAAAGGCACTTCCTGGTGAGAGAGGCTTGCGATGAGACCAATCAAACAGCTACAGTGGACACTCTGAGAACTTCTGGGACGATCATCAACTCATGCGAGCACCTGGCAGGTCACAAGTGTGAGTAGCCTTTCCCGAGACTCTTGTAACAGCATGTGATACCAGTTTAGTCAACAAGTAATATGTTTGTGCAGTGAAGCGAAAACGCCTTCTACATCAATTGCACGTATAGCCTCTTGTGAGCCTTCTGCTGCCCTTTCGCTGTAGTTTGGTGTCGAAGGTACGGCAAGCATACACTCTATGATGAGACACTGTGGGGATACCGAAAGTATCATCTGATGCTCTTCAGATCAGTCAGGCCCCTGCAAGCCTTCCTGGAAGTCTGACAGGCTGATCGGCTTGCCACCAACAGACGTGCAGTGCACTGTTGATGCAAAGCCAGCTCGGTCGGCCATGAATGGTGCTTTCGACATACAGAGACAACCCAGGTCGTCAGATGGCTCAGAAGGGTTGCCTCCCGTGCACAGAAAGAGGAAAAAGAAAGGGAAGGGCAGCCTGCAGACAACTTCTGTACCATTGTCACCAAGTGCCAGCGGCGAATTTCAGCATTTACAGCAGTCTAAGCAGTTACAGCAACCCAGCAGGCTTAGCATGTCTACAGGCAAAATCTCAGGCAATAGGCGGGCCACAATGTCAGATGCAGGTCACTTGGAAGGGGTGGTTGATGTGACACTGAAGCTGGCCCCTATCCTTGACCGGTGTGCCCCAGCAACTAGCAGTTGCAGTAGCGTCATACCTAGCGCTGGAGAGACCACAAGCACAGCCACTAGTAGCCCTAGAGGTGAGCTTGCAACAGTACATCAGATGCACAAATTGGCCCATGGGCGCAACTCCCATATTCCCACAATGCAAACAGTCACACAAAATTGATAGCGGCGATGTTTAAGGAGTTCCTCATGCGCATGCACTGCTCCTACAATCATCTCGCTGCACCTTGTTAGACCGTACCTTGCGTACATTTCAGGGCAGCTGTGCTGTTACCAAGGAACAGCTGTCCTGCACACTGATGTTCATCCCTTGCAGGGTTCCTTACACCTCAGCAGCCAGCACCAGCAGCCTCCTCAGCAGCAGTCGCACCTTCCTTAACCGCTCCTGCACCAGTAGAGCAGCTAAGTCACCTGCAGCAGGTGCCCAAATCAGCATCGGCATCAGGAGCCAACACTCAAACAGGCCTCAATATACCCCCTATGCACCAGCATCAACTTTCTGCAGTACCAAACACCAGAACCACCACGTTGCAGCCCATGATGAGTGTAGAACCCAACGTTCCTGACCCACCACCAAGCTTATGGGATTTCTTCTCTGCTGAGGCCACCCCGCATGAGAAGTATCCTACAGCAGATGTGCTGTGGCGACAGACCGAGCGAGATAGAGTGTGAGTATTGTCAGCTCGTTCGGTGTAGCTGCAGAGGTTTGCCTATGCAATGTGCATGTTTGCAACCAACACCAGCTACTATCAGCACGTGCAATAGGCACAGCATAATGCACACTTGTACACCACATCCCAGCGGTGCGAGCAAAAAGCAGTGTTGCAGCTCTGACGTGCTTACTTGCTCCTCGGTAGCAGCCATTATTGTTCATTGCATGTCTCTTCTTGTTGTCAACCTGTTGAGTCATCAGACCCTGTTTGTCCTCTGCCAACAGGTACAATTTCCTGCTGCATGTGCCCTATCAATTGGAGCGGATCATGATTTTTGGCACTCTGCTGTGTTTGTACTCTTTTCTGGTAAGCAGCACACTCAGGTGCTGCTCGCACAGGAGTAGTACTTGCAGTTACCTGCAACAATTTGCAGGCCCTTCCTGCAGTACCAGATGCTCTTTTCGTGTGATTCACTGAGAGACACACGCTTGCAAGCGTACAACAGCCATCCGCATTTGCACACCAAGGCAGAGTTGCAGTGGGTTCAACATCATGGGGTCATCGACGGTCCAATCCAATCAAGCTGTGCTTAGGCTGGCGACAGTGCATCTGCTTACATCTGGCATGCCTTGTGGTTCTGATGTGTTATCTGGCAGGGTGCTCTTACAGTACTTCCCTTGAGGTGCCTGCGAGCACTGTGGCAGCTGCTGCCAAGCTTGAAACAGAAAGCAAGCAGCGCCAGTGACAGCAGCAGCAGCAGCGGCGGCGGCGGCTGCAGGATGCTTCCAGGCGCGCAGCTTTATGATCTGCTGTGTGTGTTGCTGCTACTGTGTGCGAGTGGAATGCTCAGTCGGGTACAGCCTGGTGTCATCTACTACTGGATGAAGGACATTACTTCTGAATTCTTGAAGATACAGGTCATCTTTACTGCATTAGAGATATTGGACAAGGTGGGTGTGGGGGAGATGTTGCGAGATACCACAAACTCCAGTATGGCTTAGACTGACAGCATTTGAGTTGCCAGCCAAGGTCGTTTCCAGTTCACGACAGAGGTGATGCCCTGCTGACTGGATGTATGTCCGTTCAAGGTGTCTCCGCACCCATTGCTGCTGCTGCTGCTGCAGATACTGTCAAACTTTGGTGTAGATGTGTTGGAGGCGCTCAGTTCAACATGTACATTGTTCACAAGGCATCGTATAGGCTTCATGCAGCTGGTGTCAGACTTTGCGGTTGCGTTGCTGCTGATCACAGCACATGGCAGCGTCCTTTTATGTCAGGTGAGGACTCAATAACCTGCCGTTGTGGGTCTAGATGGGCCTATCCACAGGTTTTGTGCTCTCGTTTTCATAGAGCAGCTAGTGGTCGGTCTACAGGATTCTGTTATGCGAGCTGCTTATGATGGCAGCGAACGCAGGCTATACCAGCAACAGAGATGCAGCTGACGGCACAGTAGAGATGGTCTAAACTGAGCCTTGTCAGCAATGCCACCATATTCAAGCGTGCTGCTCTTGTGCCTGTTGCATGCCTGCAGCTCTGCGTGGTACCTCTGTTGTCTCCAAGGCAACACTTCTTGTACTGTTTGTGTACTAACTCTCATTGTAGGCCATGGTGTTCGCCGTGACAATGAACAGTAGGGCGAATGCCATGCTGGCGTTGATGATTGCCACCAACTTTGTTGAGCTGAAGGGCCAGGTGTATAAGCGCACTGACACCAATAAGCTCTGGACGCTTGCATGTCAGGTAATATTACAGGAGATGCTGATTTCACATGTTGTTCTTCATGGGAACTACTGAAGCACAACATTTTTCACTGGCAAATGTGTCTGTTCGTGCCAGGAGCAGTTCCTGCAGCAGACATGCAAGACCTGCATCTCTCAGGGTACATACAGAATGAGCCAATAGATAGCAATACAAATTATGTACATGTTCTGCTTGCCCTGGGGCTATATGGCCAGAGTGGGTTGATGTGCTGCTTGTAGGACATTGTTGAGCGCTTTGAGCTGCTACTGGTGCTGAGCTTCGTTGTGGTCGAGGACATCAGCAACAGCGGGGTGTGGGCACCAGCTACTTCAGTGTTGCTGGTGTGTGCAAGGATATTCTTCTGGGAGGTGAGGCAGCAGGTTATGCGTTGGAGGGCATCAATACCTTCACATTTACTTGTGACATGTTGGAAAGGGGATAACAAATGGTGGTAATGTCACGCTATCTGTGTGGATGAAGGAATAAAGAGTTGACAAATGTGATGCATGCAGCCAAACTGGGTGTGTGTGATTTCATGATTTAATGAAGATGGTGATTTGTGGAGCATGGTGCCAGCTGAAGAACTGCATGTCTCACCTGCCTCTATGCAGGTTATCATAGACATTGCCAAGCACGCTGTTCTTGGCAAGTTCAATGACATTCGACCAGGCATCTACCGCGAATACATGAGGGACCTTTGTACTGACAGCCTGGAGAAGCACAGTCACAACTCACACAAGCTGGTGAGCCATGTGCTCTGATTTGTTGCTTTCTGTTTCGACTGGACGTCTGATGCTTTGCTTCAGACTGTAGGGGCACAATCTGCTTCTGTACTACTCTTCTTCTCCTGAAACTGTCTTCATCTGAACTGTCTCCTCTAGTGCTTGCAACCTGCAGCATGAGTCCGCCAGCCTATTCACCAGATTGTCACCTGTAGACCGAGCTTCTCATGTAATGTGTTGCTGTATTTGGAATGTCACCTATGCAAGAAGCTTCCCTGACACTGTATCTGTGAAACTGTGTTTCAGGTTGGATTCTGTCCACTGGGGCCTGCAGCGCTCTGTCTTCGGATGATGCACACACTCTTCACCCTCAAAGCAGACGGGCATCCAGACTGGCAGCTGCGTATAGCAGTAGTTCTTTTAGTATGGTTCTCAGCCTGCATATTCCAGGTGGTGCTGGGCTTCAGCATGAAGTGGGTGGCATACCTATATGTGCGGCATCATGCTGCACTTGCTGGCGGTAAGACTCTTCAGAGAGCAATCAATGTCACTCCGGCAGGAGCCAAACTGGCACCAGCAGGTGCTGCTGCTGCTGCCAAAGCTGGCTTGAGTGGGGCGAATGCAGGAGGAGCTTCAGCCAGCCCTGCACCAGGTGCTTCTGGTGCATTTGCTGCAGTTCCTACCGCTGCTGGTGGTGCTGCATCTCCAGTGCGGGGACTTGCGTCACCAAGGAGTACAATGTCGCTGTTTGGAACATCGGCACCAGGTGCTTCTACGGTGCTTTCAGCAGGTCCTGCAGCAGCAGCGGCAGTGGCAGCAGCAGCAGCGGAGGCGGCGTCCCTGGGAGATCTGGATGCGTTGGCCCACATATCAGGCAGCAGCTTGCTGGGTGAGAGCAAATCACTCACAGGGGCTGTGATGCTGGCTGATGGGTCGAACCTGACTGTCAAGGGCAGCACAAGGTCAGATGAGTTTCAGTTGAACAGCTGTGGCAGCAGTGATTCATCAGCTGGGCCCGCCGTGGCATCTCCCCAAGGTGGTGCTGTATCTGCTGCTGGAGATCTGTGGGGCAGCTCGGATGCTGCTGCCGCTGCTGCTGGTGGTAGTTCTGGTGCAGCTGTGTCAAGACTTGGGGACTCAGCAGCAGGCGTTAGCAGCAGTTATGCTGCACCATCTGCTGCTGGTTTGTCATTGAGAGTGTACACCAGATCACCGTCATGTGCTGACTTCCCAGCACATGGAGTCAAACAGGTAGCAGTTGAGCAGTGTTAGGCAGTAGGTGTTGGTGGATTCAACATGCCGTATATGCAGAAGTGGGTCATGTTGTATTGCATTGCAAAACCCCCTCAGTCCTAAGTAGCAATGTTGTGTGTTTGTGGACTATGCAATCTTTGGTTATGAGTGTGGAATTGAGCATTTGGCGCTTGTATATCTACTGTACATTACTGCATCAGCCAGCATTGCAAGTTGCACCAGTCATGTTCCATCTACAAGCGGTCGTTGATGATAACGACTCAGCACATGGAGTGTCAGCTGGGGTCCAGCCTCCAGCTGTTGTTGGCTACACACCTAGGGCTGTCAGCAGTGGTTGAGTATGAGAGGCTACGTTCAAACTGACGTTTGCCAGGCTATGAACAAGGTTTGCTGGGTGATGCAATCGCCGTACTCTCCTTGGAGGTCCGGTCCAGGCCAGTTGCCACCGCCGCCTGGGTGGTGATTAATAGGCAGGGGATGATGTCAACCACCACTGACATGCCATATCTTTATAACCAACTCGGCGAGCAAGATGCGCAACAAGCTTTGAAAGTTGAATATATATATGTAAGTATTTAAGATCCATGATACAGTCACTAGTCGGAACAGCATGCACCAGTACTGGGCCGCCACCCTGACTCAGGCTGCATTGTTGATACGGTGGATGTGCTTCTGCATATACTGTCTGCGATTTGAGTCTCAGCTTCTGAAATGTTCGCAATCATGTAAAATAAAAGGGAATCTTGATGTCCCAGTGCATGGTGATGTTGGCAAGTGAACCGAGCTTGATATGGGCTGCAATAGCTCCTGCTGAACCCCACAAGAAAAACATTGCTGCAAGAAAAACATTGCCCTCAAGACTATCAAATTTTGGACATTGTTCTTGAACAGCGCCATCCCATGGGCCCAAGTACGTCACCAGTGTGCCTTGGTACCGTTGAACTGGTTAGGGTCCCTTACAGAGATTTTAGGTGGTGATGATGATGTTTGAGCCTGCTGAGCATTCCACATTCTTTGGGTGACGGCCCTTGAGGAGCAGGAAATGCTTGTTTGTTGAAAAAATTTACTCGCGCAGGTAAGGTGATTGAAATGCTGCTTGTATTAGCTGCCACAGTCAGGTTGCTGCACGCACCAGGATTACCTTCGCCGTGCATGGAGCTGACAGATGGTTGTATTCATCCTTGATGCAACTTATTGATTCCCGCACCGATTGCTTTGTGATTTCGTCCGTGTTGCTGCAAAGCTAGCGTTCATTGTTCCGACACTGGTACAATATAAATATAAAGAAGACAGCAGGGCGACATCATACAGCCAGCAAGCCAACATATAATTATGCACCAAAGTGGGTCACAAGAGCGAAGGGGACTGTTATCAGTGGTACTGAGCGCGCTGGAACTTGTGAGAAGTGGTATTTGATGGCGGAACAAGAGGCGACCATTGCCGATCAAACGTGATATGCTCAGACTTGTTGGTCGCAGAGTTGCACACTTCAATATGAATATACTTAGGAGCTATTGCTGTTTGCATAGGTGATGTATTTTGGTGGGCGCCGATCAGGGCCCGTCAAGCACTTCAACAGTGTGCGCTGCGGTACGGAACAAGTTTAAGTTGTTTAGTAGGCATCGTTTAGTAGTCCGAAATGAGCAAACCAGCGGCACGCTGCTCAAACGTCTTGGGCTCGACTGGCTTTATATCTCTAACATAGAGTCTTCAATCTGCAGCAGAGGCACCTTTTCAAGATTTTTGCTGGCAAAGGTTCAGTAATCAATAGTTCAGGTGAGGATTCTAGCCTTGTCGTAATCCGGAAAGCTTGTTTGCCCGACATGATATCTGGGGATCAAGCCCATCGCCTGGTTGGTTTGGCACAGTAGATACTGAGGTGTTGTAAAGATCAATGCTCAACAGCTGGTATGCTGGCTTGCCTGTCTGGTGAGGACGAGCACCCTCTGACAGTGAGATCAGCAACGATCGAGCCAGTATAAGCATTTTTTACCTTGTTTTTGACCATGTGCTGGCTTTGGGATGGTTCTTGATGCATCGGATGCAAGCAAGGCAACAGACCTCCACCACAAGCATCAGGTTCACGTGCTGTCTGTTCTCCGTGATCTGCAGGCATTGAAAGCACACAAGGAGGACCAAAGGATATCATGAACACGTTGGCATCAAATGATGGCGTTTTTGGTCCCACGTTGTGCGCGCAACAACACCTCCTGACAACGGACAGCAGCGGCCCAACGCTCGGTCCGGTTTATTGCCAGGTTCCAGGATGTCCTGTAGAGCTGATCAAGAGTTATTGCATCAAGAAAAGGACCTGCAACGCGCACCTGCAGGCCGCAGCTGTGCAGCTCAGTGTAAATGACCCCACTCTTTGGAGGTTCTGCCAGCAGTGCGGCAGATTTGAGCCTTTGTCCAAGTTCGACGACTCCAAAAGGTGAGTTTGCTGTCCTACAGGACAAATAGATACATGTCCTGCAAGACATACTACTTCCATGGACGCTCTGCAGGACCAAAGACATCATTCCTCAAGGGACGCCCTGCAGGATAGCCACTTACACATCCTGCATGGCATACACCTTGAAGGGACGCTAGTGTTTTCTTACCCGACTATTCTGAGCTGCAGTCAGAGAAGCAGATATCTTCATGCCACATGCATAATGCCAAACAGTGTACTGGCACACCAATATGGTCATGCTGATGTAACAAGCACTTTAGTCAGTTGCTGGTTGGTTCTCCTTATGATCATCATTCCACTCGTATCACGCCTGGCACGTTTGCTGACTCTGCAGGAGCTGCCGAGCACGCCTTGCCAAGAGGCGTAGTGGCAGCCGGTCCGTCTTCACAAAGAAGAGCTGCCTCCCTCGCACCCACTCCAATAGCGTGGAACACCATGCTGCTGCCATCCAATCAGCCGCAACCACAGCAGCACAGAGCAGTTGGGACAGCGTTCTACCAGAGTCCAATTGTCAGGGCGAAAGCAGTCCTAGAACTGACTCCGTTATGCACCCCCCTAGTGCTTATACCCTAGGAACACCCGCCGCAGCAGCGTCCTTCCATTGTGCAGTAGCAGGACATGAATCCAGCCCACAGCGAGAAGAGCTGCAGGATTGGGGTGCACAGCCGCATCGTGACTGCACGCCTGATCTGCTATTGTCAGCTACATCAGCAATAGCAGCAGCGGCCGCAGGACCCGTGCCTGTGCCCATGCATGATACAGATTATACACTCCCACCCATACTGCCACTGCGCCGAGCCGACACTTGCAGTAGCACTGCTGCAAATGCTGCTGCTGGGGATCCAAATGATGCTGTCTTGGCATTTCTGGGACCTCTGCACCCGGAGCTATGGGGCACAAGTGATGAGATTGCTTCAGAGGCTGACAGATCAGCCACAAAGTATGGTCACCCCTTGTCTAATATGGAGCATAAAGGCTATGGCATTGCCCCTTTGCAGCAGCGGCGGCCGCTGATGCCACAACAGCAGCGTGATCACAGCCAGCAGCTAACACGATTGTCTTCAGGCAATCTCAGCGACAACAGTTGCAGCTTGGATGGTTTGCTTCCACCACTGCCTCTGGTGAAGAATGGCAGCAGCAACATTAGCTCAGGCAACTCCAGCCGAGCAGCTGAAGCTGCTGTGGCTGCCGCTGTTGGTGCAGTAGATGGTGCTAATGATCCAGCGCAATGTGTCGTGCATTTCAACACCAAGTCGGGCGGCAACTCCAGGAGTCCTGCAGCTCTCTCTGATTCAGGAGTTCATGACCCGGTCTCAGATGCAAGCAATCCCAGTACCCTGATCGCATACCCTGCAAGTGCAGCGATGGCTTATCCCAGGACTGGAATGACGCACCCTTCCATTGTTGGCCCGAGTCAACTTCTTGTAACTGCACAAACCCACTATCAAGGTGTTGAGGTCACTGGATGTTCTCCTGCGTTGGCGGGACTCAGCATTAGTTGTCCTGCAGCACATATCTCAGCAACAGGGTCAGCAATGAGGTCGCCAGCAGTCGTTGTTAGTAACATGTCATCTGTGACTGTTGATCTACCAAAGCAGGATCGTTCCAACATGTCGAGTCCCAAGGGCTTGACTCCTCATGAAGCTTGTTTGGGCCATCAGCAACACGACAGAAAACATGAAGCGGCTGTCGCTGCTTGGAGCAGGCAGCAGCAGCAGCAGCAGGTAGGCAATAGTAGGCTACAGTGGTTGGTGCAGCAGGTTCAGACAGAACTTCAGAGGTGTTCGTCAACTGACATTGAGCAAATGACAGAGGCTGAAGTGGATATGCTGCTGCTTGCAGCATTGTCAGCTCAAAGCCAGGGTGACACAGCTACAGCAGCTGATAGAGTTGGTATCGACAACGACCTCTGCGAGCAAGGCTCGTTTGCTGACTGGCAGCAGCAGCAGCAGTGGGCTGCAGCAATGCCAACGCAGTATGTGTCCGGCGGCAGCGGTGATGCAGCATATCCTTTGCAGCTGCAGCAGCTGAAATCAGGGACAGATACAGAAGCAGCAAGGCAGGTTTGCAGCAATCCATATCAGTACTACAGCAACCTGGAATTGTCAGCACCTACTCTACTGTCAAACGTGTCATTGGGATCGGTTGAGGTAGCTGCTGCTGCTGCGGCCGCAGGGGATTGGCAGGTACAGCAGCAGCAGCAGGGGTTTCCTTGCCGCCTGGCGCTGTCTGAACCCTTGCACAGGTGCTTGCCAGACATGTCAGGCTTCCAGGATGTAGCCCCTGCAAGGCGTAGTATCTGACAATGCACAGGAGGTGTATGATCCGAGCACCCTGCGCAAGGATATGGTTGCCGCATGCACAGCAGGGGCGTTGCCTGATACAGCAGCAGTTGACAATGAATTGCTCAACAGCAGCAGCTGCAGGGTGATGACCTGTGCATAATCAACTCCTTCCATCATATGGCTGCAACCAAGAATGGTGGGTGGGTTCAGTCTGGCTAATGTGTCATTGGATCTAGCATCTGTTGCGTGCCATGTGTGCTGTTTGCCTTGTATTATGCATGCATAGCAGCAGCATCGCTGGCTGCTGTGTTTACTGCTCTGAAGCTGAGCATCACCTGGGTGACATTCGAGAGGCGCATGCCACTTGCATTGGTGCTTGATCTTGGTTCGAGGGAGGGCGGGAGGCCTTCATCCAAAGCTTGGGCTTTCTGAATAGTGACTTGCAGTTGGTGGACTTTGATAAGTTGTTTGTGTCTGTGGTACCAGCCCATAGGTTGGGGGGATAAGATGATTGATATTCCTGGGTGATACAGGGAAGTGTGCATGTATTCATACAGACCAGCCAGTTATTGAAAAGGCTAATGGTTGACGCAAGAAATAACAACCCCTGTTGGTGAACGCATGAGTCCCTGCAAGCTATGGCTGGGCCTCTTGTTTACGGTTGTTCTTGTGATGCTCGTTAGATTGTCTGCTGCTGCTTCATCAGCAGTGTTGATTCCACGCATTGTCCAATCCACACTGCACTTCAAACAGTGTATGTGTGCAGCATCGCTGCTGCCTGTTGTCATTCATCTATCTCGTTAACAGCAGCCCGTCCTGACCATGTTCCAGTGCTCGTGTTGCACCTTTCACATGTTGATTACCATGTTGCCAACAAGCACATCACACAGAGTATACATATATTATACATATAATACGAGTTTTTAGGAACGCAGTGTATGCAATGCACCGTATGCTTGACTGCATTTGTGTGTTTTTGGGGAAGGGTTGTGTGTGGTGGTTGTGTATGGCTGTATGGGTCCGCTAACCTAATAGCACAGGTGGAGGTGTTCAAGTGTCAAGGAGGCCGGTTAGCCTCTCGTGATCAAGGTGTGGGACTTCAAAAATCATTTGCATTGAGCTTTATACGTCACAACAAGCATAACAGTGTTCAGTGTTGTCCATATGTGAAGACCTGGGGGAAGTAACTGTTATTTCGGCTAAGCAAGCTGTTGTATGTGACCCCGCATTCTGCATCCCACAACACACAGCTGGTGTTGTAGGCTATCCTGACTGATTTGTAGTTGGTTGAGGTAGCTTATGTGCCTGTTGGTCAATTCAAGTTGTGCTTTCTGACTGTGTGTGGGCCGTTGCATGGTCGATTGGAGTGGCTGATCC
Source organism: Coelastrella sp. M60 (assembly GCA_001630525.1). Classification (NCBI taxonomy): domain Eukaryota; kingdom Viridiplantae; phylum Chlorophyta; class Chlorophyceae; order Sphaeropleales; family Scenedesmaceae; genus Coelastrella; species Coelastrella sp. M60. The sequence goes on along the minus strand of LWCB01003087.1, from coordinate 20,881 downwards.
CAGCAAAACATCTCAGCCCGCAAAACTACACTGCTGTTTTGGGTACGATACTAACATTCTGGGTCAGGGGGAGGGGTAGGGGGTTGGCACAATATGGCAGGGTTGGGATTGGTTGCTGATCAAGTCAGCTGCCTTAGCATGTGCGTATAGATTGCACTTTGAACACATATGCAGTTTTACTGTTTTGACTCGTCATCATAATCTGTTGGGTCGTTCTTTGCTGTTTCCTCCATACACTCTGTCAGCCTACAAAGTTGTTACATGCTCTTCAGCAACAGGAGTCTCAATCGTGTGGTTACAAGGCCTTTGCAATTGACTAGATTCGTATGCCAGACTGTGTAGTATGCTTACGTATTGACACCGTTTGTATGTTGGCTGCTGCATATCTACAGGTGTGTTATAACAGTAATAATCACTGCTTTACAGCTATAGCCTTTGCAGCCATGGGCCCCGTGCCTCAAATTACCATTACTGGTGTGCTATGCCATGTTATCCCAGCGCTTTTGCATGGCACAAGCATTGATTAGCTCAGAGTTAAGTTGTTGGTGGATGATTAGATAATGCAATCCAGGGACACCCTTTTGGTGTGGTGATTCAAAGTGCCAGGAAGACTGAGTTTTAGCCACGTGACACCCTACTTCAGCAGCAATGCACTTGTCAGTCAAATGCACACTTGGCTTGAGGATAGAGTGTGTATGTGATGGGGAAGGGGGAGGGGGGTACCAAGGCGAATCCCATTACTTCACTTGTGATTGTGGTCTCAATTCCATCTGCAAGACTGAATGTGTACTGCCTCCAGCAGCAGCAGCAAGACATTGCATTGCCTACTGTTGAGTCTGTAGTACAGCTCTGCAGGAGCTGGGATACTTCTGAAATTTTCCTGCGATAATCAGCACTGCTTTTTGTCACAATCGGATGAATGCTGGGCGAGACATGACTTCTGTGGGGTTGGGGGGGTGTTCTGACTTTTTTCCAGCATGCTGGTTGCTGACTGTTGAGCTCTCAGGTAAAATAGCGGTATACCATTGTCTGTTGTTGAACGCTGCACAACTCTGATGGCAGGTACTGCCTGTGTTGTATCTTTCCCTGCTTCTCATGCTGTTGCTGACATACTGATGCATGGGCAAGTGCTATGAGTGAGACATTCTGATGTGGGATACTAGTGATGTTTGTGAGATCTTGCTTTCAAAAACAAGCTACTGCACTGTGACTTGCAGCACTACCAGACAAGGTTGTGTGTATGAGTGTTACTTGAACACTTCACATGATGGATATTGGGCTTGGGGATTCTTCATCAGCGCTTTCGTGGTTTCAAATCGCTCAGGGTTGAAGCTTGTAAGGTTGATGCTGTTGTGTGTGGTGTGATACTTTTGCTGTATCATTTACTATGTAGAGAATTGCTGCCTTGATGTTCGCTTGAGTACAGTTGTCCTTTGCTGTAGATGTACTTGGTTGTTGTTCTTGCTGTTGGTTGTATTATACAACGTTTTATGCAGAATGTAGCCGCTGATAACAGTCGTGAGCGCAGAGTACATAACGCTTATGTGCTTGATAGGGTTCCTCCAGGTCGTCGATGTAAATGACGGATGTTCCTTTTGGCTGCTGCAATTTAATGCACCTGTGGCATATTGTGTCATGCTGCAACTGCTCACTTGGCACGTGACAGGGTTGCCGACTTATGTTAAGAGGCTGCAGTGTTTGATCCCTGCTATAACAGCTGAAAATGGCTAGCCTGGCCTTTTGTGATAAAGTCAGTGGCAAGTCACTCTGGTTGGATTTGTGAGTTGTTCAGGTGTATTCAACTGTTCTGAAAGTCCATACTTTCCTGGGTCGCTATAGAAGACAATGATGCTGGTATCAGGATCGTCACAGGTGCATGTCAATCGCAGTGGCGGAACATTTTGAGCCATGGAGTTGTGTGCTGTGCTGTGCAGTCTGGCCAATGCATGCAGTTATGTACACAGGTGGAGGATAAATACTATGTTCTATGTCGATGTGGCTACCTACGGGACAAAGAGACGCTACGTATGCAAGGGATGTGGGGATTGTGTTTGTGGATCAGCTGATCGAGGCTCTCTGGCAGATCCTTGCTGTTGTACTATCTGTTCAGCCCTTGTATGGCTATCACGGCAAGGCTTTGCTTCAGCTGCTTAGGAGTCATTTTTGTGTGAAGTGCAAAGTTTGACTTCAGTTCAACCTGATGAAGGCATTCCTGTATGATCGGTTGATCATTCTTCTCAATCAGCTTGCCTTGCATCAAGATCTGTATGTGATCCCAGATCTCGGCTGCTCTCTGTTAGATTTTGAGGTTCTAAGCTCTGATATCTTCAGATTTCAGGACAGCCACACAATGTTGGTCTTTCTGTTGCTGTTGATGGCATGTGATGGTGTCAGCAGCACTGATGATTGCATTGTTCTTTGTCGGTGCCGAATGCAGCTATGTCATTGGCAAGGGCGAATACCCTTTTCGGATCATGAACGCTGCTTGTCGTGCAAGTTGCAGATGTCTGATCATGGTGTTGGTGTGTGCCAGTGTTGATCATATGGCTCATGGTGTGCTGCAACACCGCATGATAGGATACTGTCATGTCCTATCACAGCCCTTGATGATTTGTGATCATGACTGTGCCCTCTATCGCCTTGTGAAATGCTGACGTGGTCACGCTGGGAAAACATGTTGGACTGTCCGAGATGCTATTATGCCATGCTGGTTATACCTGGTCACATGCTTCGGTATGACACAATTTGTGTTTTGTCTCCTGAGCAGCAGCAGCAAGTTGCTGTTCATGCAGTACTTGTACTCCTTATGCAGCTGCTCAACATGCAGACACAAGTGATCGGTGGAGTATCGTGATATTCCAACCTGGCCGGCGGCCAGGGTTGGCCACAAGTGTGATACAGGTGTTATCTGTCATGTGTGAGCTTTCTCACAGAATAATGAGTTGATTTGACAAGGGATGTGCGTGCTTTGGACTCAAATATGGAGTTCAAGATGCCCACTGCATTGGCGTCGCCGTTATCAAGTGCTGCTTATGTTGCAGTATATCAATGCCTGGCTAGAAGACTTGTCGTCAGACTTCTTGCTGCATCTTCCAGCAAAAGCTGTGATCTTGGCCTTGACAGGTGACATGCTACAGTTGTGCTATCGCATGATGGCTGTGCCATATTGTTTTGAGGGTGTGGACAACATACCTTTGCTGAGTATCCCAAGAGGCATTACCACTGAGCCGTTGATGTATCATGTATATCGGCTGGCTGAGCCTTCCAGGGTTTGGTTCACAACAGCCTTGTGGCCAGAGATCGTGTAACTACTTTGGCTCAACAGATGTGAGACTTCTGGCAGTGTGTTAGTCAACCCTGTGACATTGTCATGACATGTCGGTTGGTGCTTCACTCAGAAATTCAGCGGATGGGCACGCATGGCTTACAGTGTCATTGGAATTTGCCACTCAGAACCTTACATGGGAATATTCCAAAACCATCTACGCGTTAGGTATGAGTTGAGTACCGTACAAGTTCTGAAAGTACACAGGCTGCCAGTGTAACTTATAACGGTTGCTCATTGAATCTGAGACATTGATGATATCATTGTAGTTATAAAATCAATGTAGCCTACATATAGGCTATATCAGTGTGCAACCCACTGTCCCGGACTCATGCAAGCCTCGCATCACCAGGGGTGATGCTCAGCCCTGAGGGTCGGGAACTTCCTGATGGCATGATGCCATACTACAGCCCTTGACGGTCATCCTGACCACCTACCCAGCCTGGGGTGTGCACGGGCTGTGTGAAAAGAAAGGGTGATATGGCTCGTGCAGCAGCATGTATTTGTGCGTACACTGCAAGAAATGATAATTGATCAATCATGGTGTTCAAACCTTACAGCATCGACAACGATAAGAGCTCTCAAAACACCAATTGGTGTTTAATGTTGCAATATAGACCAACAATGCAATTGCAAGAGCAGATCTGCTAGCCTCATCAGCCTCACTTCCATTGTCACACATAGGCAGCACAACAGGGAGCAGGGAGCAAAATGCATGTCAATCCAGCTCAGGCAGAAGATACAAGTCTGAGTACATACTACATGTGCACTCATGATCAAATTTTATCAGTTTCGTATGTTCTGCCACCCAGAGTTTTTTGTGTTTGGCATCCTTTGTTGGGCCAACAGAGTCTGCGCAACAGCACAGTCGCTGACTCATACACACATGACTCATCAGCATAACCTTCATCAGCATAACCTTCCGAAGGTTATCCCATCAACCTGGAAACAAGCTGGCAGAAAGTCCAACGTCACTCAATTTGTTGTCACAACATGCCGGATTAGACAGGCTGGTATCGACCATCAGCCACTGCTACAGTATCTACTAACAGCTGATGCATGCCGGAGATGGTATTGATAGCAATTCAACAAGCTACAAGGCCATGCATGACAACATCTACATAACAAACACAGGAATCTTCAGCAACTTAATAACAATCAAGACTCAAGTCACCCATCCGTAAAAAATGTAAGGTGTCAACCATCCGATGGTGCATTATGGCGCCATCATGAGACGTTTGTTTCAAGAGACATCTGCACAACAACAACACTTGAATGCGCTGAAACCATCGGACATTGTCACAGAGTTTCAGCAACACCACTCAACGTGCTGAGCTCTTCACTGTGAGTTCTGGATGGAGGGATACAAGCCGTGCTTTGAAACCTTCAGCCTTCTTACGTATGCCAGTACGCAGCACACATAACTCACTGAGCTGGTGCAGCTCCCGGGCAACGGAGTCAGGAAGAACATCAACTGCATAGAGGAAAAGTGTTCTACTGTTCAAGTGTTGCATTCATTGCACACCATACACAAATATACATCATTGGGGATGCTGTTATGACTTGAGGTTCATTTGTAGATGTCAGCAAATATACATAGTCGTATATCAAGCACTTATAGTCATGAGGGCAGCTGAGGGTGAGCTCCAGCACAGAATCAAGGCTGGTCATATCAGCAGAACTTGCCATCCTACATAAGGGAACCCCTGGCACCAAACGACTGTGTGCAAGCCTGACTGTGTTCCCTACGTGTCATGGATAGTTTCTTGGCCTCAATGCTGCGTGGATTCTCAGCATATGGACGAGTTTGCTGAGTTGGATCACAAACTCATGTTCAAAGCCCCCATGCCTACCTGTGATATCTGGGTTGCAGTCCAGCTTGAGCTTCCTCAATCCTCTCAGACTTCCTGCGATAGTATTCACAGCATCATCCTGGAGTCCACAATCAGACAACACCAAGCTCGTCAGCTGTGTCGCCGACGCCAAGTGCTCCGCTGCTTGATGGTCGATCGGCAGCAGATGCTCGGAGTCTTGATCAACCCCGTTCGCATCCTTGCCGTCCTTACAATAGACCGCGCAGAAGGTCAAGCTGTTCAAGCACGGCAGGTGTGATATCGCCTGCATGACTGTTGACATTCCGGTGCCGGGGGAATCTTCGGGAAGAAGTTCAAAGCCGCGGAGACCCAGCTCTTGCAGACCGGTCATCTGGCCGATGATAGCAGCAAACTGCTGTGGTGTGGCTTCGAAATCACCGGCGCACCTGTCAGAAACGGGCCAGCGAGAATATACAAGGTGGCTTGCAAGCACTTTCTAGCTCAACAGCATCACAGCAGGTTTGCCAAGCTATACTGAACCAACATTGTTAGAAACATGTTACATGATACACTGCAACACCACTTGTGCTGCGACTGCAGTGTACTTGCACAGTATAAACATTCAGCTCATGATCAGTACTGCTCAGCGCTTACTTGATGCTGGCTCGACATGCCACATTCCGAATGACCTGCCCATGTTCAACTCTTAGGCTGACTTGTGTGTTAACATGCAGTGCATCTTGCAGCATGCCGTGCATCTTCAGGGCAGAAGCAGCCAAACACAACAGAGTTGCTGCTGACTGCGTGATCATGTTTCCACAACAGTATAATCACCCATACCTGCAACAGCCCAGGCCCCCATAGATGTCCAGACGGGTTGAACTTCGCAGCTTGGCCAGGTGGTTCAGAGTTGTTGCAGACACTGCACCCTCAATGGCACGGAAGTCCTGTAAATAGACAGTCAGAATTTGAAATCGCAGTGCTGTGCAAGTCAGTGCGCCAGAGACTAACTGCCAACCGCAACAGCCCGCAACCTTGGCCAATCCTACTCCACTCAACAGGCATCAAGCAAAAAATCGAACGACACAGTGAACAACTAGTTACACTAGTGCATTGATTGTTCAGCACCACTGTTGTGCATTTGTTTATGAGTGACACCTGCCAGTAGAATACTCCACAACCGCTGCCACAGATGCATGCACTACACCAAAGTACAGATAAAGAAATACTCACCAAACTGCGCAGCGGCAAAGCACTCCAGCCAGCTGCTGCAGCTGCAGCATCTGTCATATCCTCATAGCACAGTGCCACCTCTTTCAGATTGGTCAGTGCCTTGCCTATTATGACCAAGTCCTCGGCACCTGTTGTTGACAGGCTCATCTCCAGAATTTCCAACCCTTGTAAGTCCAGAACCGGTGCTGCCTGCAAGCAATCTCGTACACGTAGTACTTTCAGACTGCCTGGTAGATTATCGCTGGTCTGCAATATCAGCGGCCGGCCGTCGCTGCTGAGCTGCGTTAACGCCGTCAGATGCCCGAGGTTTAGCGTCGGTACCACTTCTGCTTTACGGATGCGACCAAGCGACATGTGGAGCGACTGCAGCTGCTGTGGGATCCACTTCAGTTTGCCGAGGGTGCTCGCAGACATGTCGTGGACGGTCAGCTTCGTCAGCCGCGTCAGGGCCGCCGCGGCCGGTAGAAGTACATCCGCGGAGTCTCCGTACAAGCCGAGGTTCTGCAGCCGTGTGAGGCCTTCGAGCGGGAATGTGGAGCAGTACTCCGCTCTTGGGCCAAGTTCCAAAGTTTTCAGATAGTAAGCGGGCAGGTACTCCAACACTTGACCTGCAGGCAGGGGCAGTAGAAGATAGTATTTGTGCACGTACCCACCAAGAAACATGGCATTGAAGCAGAGACTGGTTCCAAGATCCCAAACATTCAGCTGCCGTGGCATTGGCAAAATCCTGAATGCAGTCAAGCAGACACTGCAAATGTTGAAAGCTTGAAATCCATCAAGTGTGTGCTGGCGCTGTATTCGCACCGCTGATTGTAGGTATCAGCTATTCCACAATCCACTGACCAGCACATGCAGGGTAACTCTTGTATGTCTGTAGCTGCAAGCCCTGGCTCGCCATCCCACTGGCCCTCTGCAGAGCTCCTGCTATCAGTGTTTCCCCATCACCCCATTCCTTGCCACTGAGGTTCAGGTCTAGTTGTAGTACCCGCAACAGGTGACCATAGCGTGCAAGCCAAGGGATGAACCTGCAGATAAGCCAGACCGCAGAAGGGTGTTGGTTCAGGTTTTGCGGACATGAGGGCTGCATATTGGCACTGCTAACTCACAGAGAATCATTTGTTACCTACACAATGTGTGCGAGCAATCAGCAGGTAAGCAGACTTGCTTATATGCGGTGTGATGCAATGCTGACTCAGTAATGGTTTCGCTGTGAGCTGGTATAAGTGCATTGAGTGCGGCATCTTGTTTACATGCACACCTTTTGAGTTTCTCGAGGTCGTAAGCAGCAAACCGTACAACGAGCTGTCCTGAGCAGCGAGCTGTGATTGCTGATTGCAGGCTCTTGCTGGTGCACAGCAGCTGACATATCTGCAGGCAGACCAGCAACAATGAAACTCTCATGACTGTCTGTGCGGCGGCAGCACCCTTGCAAGCAAGATCGGATGATCCAGCTGTAGGAGTAAGACATGTAACTGCCCACTGCATGCACTACTTAGTGTTGAGGCTCTCACAATCACAGAAAATGCAGTCAAGAAGCGATCATATGCAGCTCTGCTTTTGCTGCTTTTGGCAAGTCTGCTCCTGTGCATGTCTGCATTCACAGCCAACTCTCTGCCTGCGTACCTGCTGTAAGTTCTTGCTGACTGCCGGATGCTGCACCAGCAGTTGCAGGGGGTCTGTTTCAGGAGACTGCTGAGTCATGGCTGAAGGATTTCACCTGCAATCATACGAAGATCATCAAGAAGGGTGGTGTGCTGCTTACAATAGGCTGCTTTTTCTAATGACGTCAAGGTTTCATCAACTTTGATCACAGCGGATCAAGCATCGAAGGGCTCGGTAGCAGTTACTGTGTGCTCATTACAGCAGCAACATGGCCTGGTGCCACTGTGATTGGTGCAGTCATGGTCAAGGTGGCCGGGTGAACGAACTAGGTTCACAACACAATGCATATACTGGTTAAGACTGTGTTTTGTGAAGGAACTTCAGGAGTGCTTGCTACAACTGCTATTGGTGTATTTCTGTAGAACCAGAAGCCCTACTTCACCTGCAGCAGCCTGAATGTTCTGGTTCCTCCGACCAGGTGCAACACTGTGTATCAGATCCAGGGGAGAGCCAACTGACAGCTATTAGCCAACCGACAAAGTGTGCGAGCCTGCTTTGGTCGATACACAGACAGCTTTCGGCAGTAAGCAGAACTTGTGCACGCGCTGAGCATCCGTATAGAACCATTACGCAACAGAATTGTGTCCTGTTGCACGTTGCGCTGTCAATGATGCGATTACTGCATCTCTTACCTGCCCACGTGGTGCAGGTGACATGATAACAGGACCCAGCAGTGCTTGACAAGCGCGAGGAGATCAGGGGAACCCCTTACATACGGTATATCCCTTTCCAAACTCTGAGGTGCAAGCCTGCAATGCTTTGCTTTGTGCCTTACTGCTGCATCACTCCAAAGCAGCCCGGTGTGTGCGGGCAAAGCAGTGCCACGCGACAGTAACGGGGTCAGGATCTATGTATACCTGCACAGCTAAGCGCTGCTGTCATTCATCTGTCGAAGCGCTTGCCCACAGCAAGTCCACTGAGTCACTGCTTGATTCTGTCAACTGTTGAAAAGCAATGGCTGCTCTCAATGTAGAACAGCCAGCCATGCAACGCTGAAATAACTATAACAGCCCGTCTAAAGGAGGACTGGCGCCAGCTGGTGTACAGATTGATACAGTTGGCATCAGTAGCAACCTGTTACTGCAGCTCAGTTCAACACTGTGACTCTTTGAAAGGCACACCACTTCACAGTTTCAACAAAGTTGCTGTACAACCAATGTAGCCATGAAAGCAGCAATTGCTCTCTATCAGCGAGCCAGCAAGGTAAGTCTCACTGCTCAAACCAACTTGGAGTTCAACAAATCATGCCATCAGGGATGCTCCATGCCAAGGACATGAGTGCTGACCGCGGTGATCAAGCCAGCACAACAGCAAATACTGCAGAAGTGAAGCATTAATATATAATCAACTATCAAAGTCAGGTGCATGCACGATACAAGTCTGCACACAAGTCTGCATAACACAACCCCTTCCGGTTCTGCAATTGGCCGGGGTGGCTGCATGGTACTCCCATCTGTACAACTGACTGTCGAAGCAAGTTAAGCATGCTACCTTGGACTTCTATGTTTTGATACAATACCTGACCCAACTACAAACCAAGCGCTGGGGCTGCCACTCAGAGCTGTATCATCCATACGTACGTACGCTGCTGTGAATATCAAATCATGCGGCTATATATGCAATTTTTGTTGATGAGAACTTCTCGTGAAAACTGAGTTTTGGGGTCTGTGGAGCTATACTGAGCTGTGCCTGTGGCAATCGATCCGAAACAGCTATAGCTCTGGTCATTTCAAGGCACAGCAGATTGGGTTCATTGATAGCCTACTGTAACAGGCCTTCAGGCTGAAGCAGATCATGTGAAGATTCTTGGAGGTCCATCATTGACCACCACCAGTGTGTCACCTCTGATGTCTTTTGCAACACGAATGTTGCCATCACAGTAAACTGTGTCGAACCTGCATCAGCACCAGAAGAACAACAAGGACCCTGGGCAATAAACTGACATTCATGAGTGCCACAAGTTGTAGCGATGTTGACCACCAAAGTCGCACTGTGACCAAGGGATTGAACCAAAGGACGAATATAAATCTACATTGACTGTCTCACATTGTGCATTTGAACTTGAACATTTAAAAACAGAACACAATAACACAGGCTGCATGAGCTTTGTGATGTCTTCTTAGTGTTCAATCAGTTTGATGCAACAGCAGGCATCCAGCCTAGCTGTAGGAATAAAGAGCCCATGCTAAACATGTGAAGCTGCAAACAACTTACCATCCTTGGCCAAAAGGGGGGACACCAAAGTCTCTGGATGCTGTTTTGAGCTTTGCTGATGTGAACTTGAAGTTTACCCGCTGCGGGCCATCAACTGCAATGCTGCTGTCAACAATGAACGCTCCTGATGGTGGGAATGTGATAACGTTCTGTAGGCGCTTGGCTTCAACATCAATGACCTGTCAAGCCATAAGGCAAGCTTTGCGATGGCTTATGGCTTACAAGTGTTGTAATATGCAGAGTGGTAGTTCTGCAACAATGCCATGTCCTGATTTGTTGACAGCTGTGAGTCTGGCAGGTGGCCTATGCTGCCGCGTATAGCCGCTAGATGCAAAGCATACAGCAGCTGTACATTACAATGCCGTACACCAGTGCTTGGTGTACTGGTGGTAATCTGCACCACACCTCAGACTTCTTACTTGGCTCTCAAACAGGGACACAATAAGTTTGTGTTGTCCAACACAGCTTAGATGGGCAAAAGCACTAGTGACGCTACCAATGGCTACGAATAGTCGGTTTTGCAGGTACCTTCCAATGCCATGGGCGCATGCTGATGTGGCAAACAGCCCCGCACTCGCCTGGTACACGTCTCCTGCCTTTGTACCAAAGATGGGTGCATTCTTCATGATGAACAGCGTCTCCTTCTCTGTGGTCCACAACAGCTTCCAGGTGGCTGATAACAGTTCTGCATCTGTGGTTACTACGCCTCTGTGGGCTTCTCTTAGTTGTGTTACAGTGTTCAGTATCTTCTGTTCCAACTCAGCGGGGGTGTCCAAACCCTGCCTAGAACTGATCAGTTGCTGGAGATCATCTACAAGTCCTTTGGTACTAGTGGCTGCTTTCACAGTTACAAGCCGCAAAGATTGACCAGGGTGCTGCCTGGAAGCATTGAAAGCATGCTTGCGTGCGTGAACACTCCTGTGGGATACAGCCATGCTCTGCACACCCTGCCACTGCATGGCTGAAGACACCCACACAAGTATGCTAATAGATTGTTTGAAGCTCGCAAAACTTACTCTGTCTGTACGCTGTCGTGTACGAGCTGGCTAGATGTAGGGCAACTTGCCCCGCTCGTGGGGAGTTACAACTGACGTGTTACCTCTCAAACGTCGCTGCATTGTCTGCAGCTTAGCGCTTGCAGGCACTCTGTTACATCGGAAGTTGAGAATCTATGCACATAGTCAAGCTCCTCTGTGCTGAAGGAGCATTATTGATGTAGAGGGCTCTTGACACCGTCTTGGTGTTTGACTATGAGTGCTCCGAGTATGTCAGTGCAAAACCTGTGCTTGTCGTTTCCAGAGTCAATACAAGAACTTTCAGCAGTAGTGAAGGCAGTGAGAGATCGACAGACCGTTGACCACAATGCTGCATGGGCACATAAACTCAGCCAAGTGTGCTTGCTGATGGCATAGCAGGCTGTCCAGTGTATGCTGGAGTTGGTGCAGGTAACTGATCGCTGTATAGTCATACAACTGTTTATGCATGCTGGTATGGCCTGCAGTGAAGAGATTGCGCTAGCCCTGGTACTCACTTGCGCAGCATTGCAGCATGCTGTGACTACAGGAGCAGGCTGCTACTGAGTATGCAGCCAGCAGAGTCCTTGTAACAGTAAAAGCACCAGCCGCCTTCTAAACTATCAGCTTTATTGGTTTTCTTTGCTTGATTTCATATCAAACACCCAGACCCAAAGGGTGGAGGTGACAGCAGCCTTTCAGCAGTTGATACAAAATGTTTGGACTGGCAGCCTTCAACCGTATGCTGCGCAAGCAGCAAGCAGCCGAGGAGGTGCAGTACAGAGTAGAAGATGCAGGTCTCTCAGCAAGACAAGTCAGTAAGTCCCAGCTGTAATTCACCAGGCGCCATCACCACTGGCATCTGCACCAGCACATATCGTCATACCTGCACATGTACTATCTGGTGCATGCTATACAGGCTGTATCTTATGCACCTGTCGCCCCAAGCTTCACTTGTACTAAATTGTGTTGTTTTACAGAAGCTGCCAGTAAGGCACTCGGCTTGTTGAACCTCTCAGACTCCCAGGAGAATCTCCAAAGGGAAGATATGATGAACTTCTTGTACCTTGTCAGCATGGTAAGCAACAAGATGACAGCACTCAAGCTGCCCACATTACAGCTCCTGGAAGCAGTAGCTAATGTCTGCATGATGTATGCAAGTGCTAGCAAAGACACAGCAGCATGTTCCATGCGATTTGCATCAAATCAACCCAAGTCACTTACAACCTTTTGTTACAGATTCACCAATACTGACAGCAGGGCACACTGTGTGTATCCTTGCACATCTCCCCCAGAATCCTACACCAGATGTCCTTGATGGTAAACTGCGCCTGCTGCGTCTTCACAAGCTACAAACATTCACTTGGGGACAACTGGCACATGTCTGGTGCGCTGTAAGCAGCTCCAGAATCAACACAGCTCCATTAAGCGAACCTGGGTCCCTGTGACCCCAGTAGCCCTGGTGTTGCTGCCCAAGCAGCTGCAGAACCAACACATCAGCTTCTTTGAGAGCCTCAGTGCATGAATACTGTGTATACTCAGTCTGATTGTTCTTTAGGATTGATGATTGATTCATGTCAGTCACCTCTAGGGAAAACATGAGTTGTGTGAGGAGGCCAGCAAGAGTCATGTTGTACCTCAAGCAGTTGTATCCCCTGCCGGTGAAGTGGCACACACTTGAGAATAGGGTTTATCAGGAAGCACACAACCACAGACTTGCAGAAATTTAGAATCCAGCGATGCATGTGTGTTCAGGCAGGACGGCCTTCGGCCATGAGCCTGACCATGCGTACATTGTGCTCATGCACTGCCTGTTGTTGTGTCCAGGTCACTACTGCTGCGTGACGCTGCTAACGAAGGGCAGATTCTTGAGCGAGCCTTTCAATTCTTTGGTAAGCTGATAGACCCCCGCTACAGACACAGTAGCAACCATCAACCTTCGCAAATCGGCTCTTTGGCAGCCTACCAATGGCAGCCCAACATACAGGATGGACATTCTATTGCCAGCTTCATCCCATAGCGATAGCATGGATTGTTTTTATGTGTGTGTGTGTGTGTCTTTACGTGTCGTGATGCAGCTGTTAGCAGAGAGCAGAGAGTTACTACTTGACGTGATGAATCCAAGCTAGAGTCTGTTTGCTTGTTCGCTGGTGCAGATAAGGATGGCAATGGTGAGATTGATATAAGTGAGTTGCGCACCACCATGATTGAGCTGGGGAACCTCCTTACTGAACAAGAAATCTGTGACTTCATATCAATCATGGATGTGGATGGAAACGGCGTCATTGGGGTAAGGCAACTGCAGTATGGTGCCTGGCTGAGTGTTATGGACTGACATATTTGTCACTTGATGTGGACAGCCTATCCTTGACAAGGTCATCTTGCAACTCTTGTCACACAGTGTCATGAGCTAACCGTCAAAACAACATCGATATGGTGAGCATGACATGAGATTCAAATTGATTACTAGCTGTCCCTCACTAGTGATATGCTTATTGCATCTGGTGCTGCTGTCATCATTGTTCTGTTGTGCAGTACCAGGAGTTTCTAGAAACTCTCCGCACTGAGATTCCGGAATTTGCCAAGTTCCGCAGTACCAATGAGGAGATACAGCAGCAGCATGTCGCCCTGGCAGATGCTGACTGTCAGTTGCCACAGAGCGAGCAAACTGCTGATGCAGGACAGGCAGCTGCTCAAGAGACTGCGGGCACTGCAACACCAAGACGAGCACAAGCAGTAGCCAGTAGGGGTGGAAGGGTATCTAGAACTAGTCAAAGGAGGTAGGTATGTTGTTGTGAGAGGCCTGTTGGGCAAGCCTTGTCGTCGACCTCAGCAACTGTCTATGCTCATGAGTTTGCAGGGTCCTATGTACTGTACTACGGTACAGTGGCCAGTGGTCGAGTAGATTGATTACATCATGATTATGTGCTTGCCTGTTGCCTTGTGTGCTTGCTGCCACCTGTCTTTTTCACGTCAGCGTCTCCGTCTGCAGTTCCGCTGGTTACGTGATGAAGAGCCTGACTGCTGCATGCATTCAGACCATGTTGCATCATACACACAATTGCACGATTAGCAGTGATCAGGGGATACTTAGGCTGCAAGCCCCATCTGTCACGGCAACAATTGATGTGTGTTTGGCAGCAGTCTTATGCAACTTCAGTGACTGGGTCTGTGGCTCTATCAGCCGCTGCGTTGACATGCAACGCAAACCCAGCCACGGCATATATGCTCTTTAGTTGTATAGGTAGAGTTATCTGATACCTCTGCTTGCATGCAGTTCTGCAGCATTAGGCGATGATGAGGTTTGTCAGGACGACCTTGGCCAGCAGAGATCAACAACAGCAGCAGCAGCAGCATTTGAGGCTTCACGGGATGAAGATCAACCAGCTGCAAGCTTATGGCATCGGCTGGATGCTGATCAACCTGCTGAGGGATCACTATCATATGAACAACCTTCTGCTAGTACTCCTGAACACCCAAGCATCCCACCATCACACCAGCAGCAGCAGCAGCAGCAAGGCTTGCATGCAAGAAGCCTGAACAGGCAGGTCGTCTCAGTCCAGCTATTGCAGTCTGGCCAGCAGCAGCAGGCAACTGGGCGGCCCTTGCAGACGAGTGATGGAATTCTGAACCTACGTGATGAGGAGGTAAAAGAGCTGCATGATGCCCTGCCTGGGTAAGTTGATGTGACGGAGTGTTTGGCTGACTCAGTTGCGAGGCATGCACAATTGGGGAAATATCCGAGCAAAAAGCTGGTCATTGCCTGCTATGGCCATGATATGGAGATGACAACAACACTCAATATATAGCAATTCATGCGATCCGTGTGTGAAAGAAACAGGTTGACAGCGAGCACACAGACAGCAGGCAAACACATAATCATGCTGCAGGCGTGACATGCAACAGCTACCAGGGCCGCTATTAGTGGTACTGAGCACGCTGCAATACGTCTAGTCAGCATCTTCTGATACTCCAATAGTCCCACAGCATCACCTGCATAAATCATCACAAAAGTTGGTCAGAGCTTGCTTGTCATTGTTTTCAAAGTGGTGTTCACAGGCAGAATCCAAACGCTGTTTATCAACATTGAATTGGATCAGGATGTATGGATATAGTGGTGAAAGTTGTTTTCCGCAACCTTCCTACCTGCTTTTGTGTCACCGCAGGCAGTTGTGAGATGACAGCGATGACTTGGAGGTTTGAGATCTCTGTAGTTGTTTAGGGCGTTCAGGACAGCAGCTGTCATATCATACATAATTAGTAACATGCTACTCATGGGGAAAGGGCAGCCTTATTGGCACTCATTTGTGAAGACTTTGTCTCAGAATCATGGCATGGCATATAAAGGACCACTATGCATATGGTTGGCAATCAGATCCGAGCCAAGAGCTTTGTCGCATCAGAGCGTGCAGCACCAGACACTTAATTCTCTATATCCAATATAGATGTGGTTATTATGACTTCATGCTTTTATTGGCCTCTGCTGCATCGAGCTGTACACGTAGGTCGTACTGTGCTGACGAGGAACGGTTCCGGCACTGACGGTTGTCAACAACGCTCCTGTGCGACAATGAAGACATTACACAATGTTGTCATTTTTTTTGTTTTTATGGGTATCGTGAGCTCTGAGACGCATATCTGAGCAAACTATTCTGCCATCGAACATTCCCTCAAGTCCGAGTCTACTTGAACGCCGCGCAATGGCAACCACCACTGCAAAGAAACATGCACCATCTCATCCACCATATACTGAGATGGTGTGCAAGGCGCTCATGACACTGGACAAGCAAGACGGAGAGAACGATCATGGACATGGTCTCGCTGCCATCAAGAAGGTCATTGGTGACGAGCACAAGGTAAACATCACGAGTCAGTAGCATGTACATTATGCAGACATTGTGTGCCATGCTGAAGCAGTGCTGCTAGGTAGGTGATATGAGCTTGGACTCGTGCACTCGAGTTCACGTTGAGGGAGTGTCAGCCGTTGTTGACTCGCTTGTACTGCCGAGTGACAACAAGTGATACCCAGAGTTGACGTTGTGCGCTGATCAGTGCGCTGCAAGGGGTGTTCTGTGTGAGCATAGCGGACAGAAAGAAGCGTTTCGTAAAGACTTCCGCGATCCCTTATGCACAACACCGTTTGGTGATTATGTTTGTTGGCGACAAGTTGTGTGTGGTGTGCACCCGTTGCATTGAATTGTATTGAAGAGAGTCACCTTTGCATATCGAGGCAGCAGACCTCACTGTAGCACTTGTCGGGCCATAGTCACGCACGAACAGCATCTGCAGCTGCCACAATGTATACAGAACCATCAACGCCTTCAGCGGTCAGCTGAACAGCCCTATGTACACTGCGCCTTGCTAACGTAGCAAGTCAGCAACCATGCTGCACTAGTCATCTGCAGGATGGCACCTTTTCTGTTGCAGAGTCGTTCTGAGTCCGACATCTGTAGCTCAAGGTGACTGGTGTCAACGACATGAATTCCTTCTCTTTGCATCAAACATGCCAGAATCTATACATGTATATGTTCACGCTCGCAAACCCAAGCCCTTGCTGCTGCTGCTGCTACTGCTGCTGCTCGTTGCAGCTCCGTGCTGGCTGGGAGAAGCACCTGACCAAGGTCATCAACATGATGGTTAAGAAGAAGCAGCTGACTCATGTGCCAGGTGAGCAATACCCACAAGCACTATACTGCTTACTGCAACCATGCCAGTACAAACTGCAACCATGCCAGTATTTAGTCAGACAGTGCGCTGACTAAATATTCTCACATCCCCTCCCAAGGGGGAGTACCCCTGGTACAGATGAACGTATTGTGGTGCTCATGAGTGGAGCTGGACAAACTGTTTGCTGCCAGCCAATTGCTTATGATAGCTGACCTGTCTGAATGAATGATGGGTTTTGGCAGACTAAACATGCTGCTACCTTGCCCTGTATCTTGATGCACGCCAGGTCACGTTCACACCTATCACATGAGCACAGCCATGAAGGACAAGATGGATCACAAGAGAGGACCTAGGAAGACAAAGGTGAGGAGTGTCTGCACAAAACCCAGCAGTATACACATCAGCAACCAGCATATACAGCTGTGTTAGGCATCTCATATCTTGCATGCCTGAATGTTCTACATCAGCCACGCGCTGCTACTCTGCTACAAAAAGCGCCATCTCACTGCTACTCTGTTACAAATGCATGTGCTGTCCCTCAACCTCCATATGACCTACTCGGAAGCAACAATGAACAAATGTCCTGCTATCAGGCTTGTACAGTATACTTGCCTCTATACTTTCAACGTATGTATGCACAAGCAGAAAACCTGCAAGTCATATTGTCAAGTTTCTCAGGCATGTTCAACATAGCATCTTCCGCACTGCTGCTGTTGGCTGTCGCACCTGTCAGGAGCCCAAGAAGAAGATGATGAAGGCCACATCCCCAGCCAAGCGCGCAAAGAAGGCTGATGTGCCTAAGACCAAGTAACCTCACAGAGCAATTGGGCAGGCGATGGGGACATTTCAGAGTTCCCACGCCTTGTGTTGGATTGGCCGGGAGGAAGCATGGTGGAGTGATGGTGGTTCCATGGTGCTACTTGGGTTCTAGGGATAACAAAGACTCAGTCTGACACAACCCAGTACTGACATGGTCTATTTAGAGTGTGACACTGCTGAGTGTACCATGACGACTTGGTTACTTTATGGTTGTATCGAGTTGAACAGCTGATGCAACTGCATGTGATGTGGCATGCTTTATTGAGAATGTTTGAGTCTAGCATGTTGATGTTGGTCGGTACCAGCTGTCACTTGGTCAGCATCAGAATAACATCAAGTGTGGGAAGAAGCGGCAGACTTACACATGACAAGCCTGATGCGTTCATTGTGAATCTTGACACTGATTTTTTATTCAGTGAAACCCTTTGCTCCCTGGTGTTTGGCCTCTTGAAGTGCAACTTTGACACCCGGTGATATGACTGTTGACTGGTACCGGTTTTGTTTCGACCCCGTTGTGTCAACACCTAGCAAGTTTTAACGAGAGGTCGTGGTGATCTGACCTCGTATGTCTGTGACATGTTTGTGTCGTGGCACCAGCAGCTGTGCTGCACCCACGTGGTGCACATGATCAAGATGGACCTGTTTTTTTTGGAAGTATCTAATGACAATACAAGCTGTTGGGTTGCAGCAGCCAGATGAAGATGAAGAGGCTCTGCAAGCCTGCATGTTGCTGTTTGTACAGCATCACAGTTAATCGGAAGTGTGTTTGGACCCCCCTTGTGCTGGTTTTATTATTATTATTTAGCAAGTTGCATGATGCTGGTACCACCGGTGTTTGCCATCATCATGCATCACGCAACAGACAGTATATGTGTATTTGCTATCATAATGTTTCTGATAAACAGTATATGCCAATTTGTCCGATCTTCAGTAAAGACTGTGACTGTGTCAACTGCTGGCAAGCCGTTGCACAACGGCTGCATCAATGTGAGGGGTACGGAGTCAGATTTGCAACATAGCTGTCACCTGGCTGGCAACTGTACCAATATATATTACCAGATGGATCTGTAACGCCTATGATGGACCGAGTGACAGGCCTCACAGCAGCCGCACAATGAGAGGGGATATGCCTGGTCCTATGACCGGTGTTGACTACTAATGAAAAAGACAGGTCGCAGCAAGCACACAAGGCAAGAGGCAATCACATAATCATGCTGCAGGCGTGACAGCTATTAGGGCCGCTACTAGTGGTACCAAGTACGCTGCGATAACATCAAGTTGCTATCCTCTGATACTCCAACAGTCTCCTGGCATTACCAGCACAAATCACCACGAAAGTTGGTCAGAGCTTGGTTCCGGCAGCGTTGTCCAGTACCACAATACAGCAACGGCCCAGTAGTAGTAGTAATAGTAGACACACCCACTCCGGCCATGAGGCCCTTGGGAAAGAAACAAACGGCTGGCTGAGCCAGCCCAGAATGGAGTGCAGATTTGATGAACTGGTCATGGTCAAATTGTAGTGGTTGGTCGCTGCAGGTGTTGTTGTCTTCAATTGCTATCATAGACTGATGTAGCGCGTAGAATGTTACATTGCCAGATTGAGGGTTTTGGGCACAAAAACGGGGAACAGGACACAAAGACACGCCAGAGGCATGCTTGGATTCGACCCGAGACGGCCACAACTTGGCAGAAGAAAGCAGAACAGAACACACTGCCTCACTTAGTGAAGCTTGAGGAGAGAACACAGTGGCTCCGTCTAAGACAACTTGTACACTGCAAGTGAGATGCTGCTGATGTGTTGAGAGCGACAGTGGTGAGTGCTGAAACTGAGCTCTGGTTGCTGGGTCGCTGTCCTGGCACGCGTGGTTGTTTTCATGTTGCGCACTCCTTGCCCAGAGATACCAAGGGATGTGTCTTGCCAGTGGCTTGCTGGTGTTTCTTCACCTGAATAACTCAGACTGTACACGAGGCAGTGCTGTTCGAGAGAGCCAGGCGCATCCATCGCCATCACTTGTCACATTTCTTGTGTGCAGTGGATTGCATGAGTGCTCTGCAATATGCCATATTTTGGAAGCTGGGTGCTGCAACAAGCACTACACTCTGCGGCTGTTCTGGGTGTAAATGAACTGGCACCGTGGTGTGCTTATGTCTAGACATATCTGGGAATCACGTGAATTCTGTGGTACTATACATATGCCATATGCATGATGCAGGTTCGCTTCTGTAACTGCAGTATTTGTATTCAAGTTGTAACAACTTCAGCAACAGTTGCTGATCTAACTGCTTTCAGCACAAACACACATGTGGCAATTTGTACAATGGCAAATGCTGTGCAAGCCAAACAAAAAAGTCACAGGTTGATACAACATTGAATGTTATGTGAACAATATTGTTCACTGTTGTGTTGCTGAGGCAGTCATAACTATTACAGTGACTAGCTCCGTCGATTCGTAAGCGCGACAGGAATGCCAAACTGGAACTACTGCATTGGGCTGCTACTACAATATACGCCGAGTGACTCGGGTGATTCTTGCATAGTTCTCAGGCTGATTGCTTGGATATCCTGGAGCTCAAAGCTCTGTTTGCCGCTCTAGCAATCACTGAGTGAACCGATATCGATAGCCATCACTGGGCCAGGAGAATGCCTTGAAACAATGATATATGCTGCCGATTACTCCAGAATTTCAAGAACATGTAGCGTACAGATAGGTTACCACGTGTACCTTGCGTCACTGAGTGACACATTCACTTTAGCTCATAGCCAGAGCTGTCAAGTCACTGTCACAGTGACATATAACAACACTGTAACTGGCGAGTACCTGTGTGCGGCCTCATCGTCCCAGTGCAGCTTGCTGCCACATAACCACTGCAACAACAGCATGACTCTACTGCTGACTACCATTCAACCTAACTACCACTAGCAACTTGCATCAGACTGAGACTCTCAGTCACTACAATGCAAGCTCACACCATCTGCTATAGCATGTCTTCATACCACCTTCAACCTCTATGGACCAGCGTGGCTCAGGCTGATATAAAAGGCATGAGGGCAGGTACTTCAAGTACCACCCTTTCTCCCCCCTCCCCACAAGACTGAGCCACGATGTAGCACAGCTTAATACCAGCACCAAGCA
>LWCB01003069.1:0-19631 GCA_001630525.1 Coelastrella sp. M60 | reverse complement strand
CATCAGCGTGGCATAGCACAGCCAAGATGTCTTGCACTCTGTACATCACAGAGTCTCATAGCAAGCAAATGGTAACCATGACTCCCAGAATGCCCTGCTGCAGGTTGAGTGATAGCAGGATTGATGCTAGTACTGCTGGTGCTCATGCAGCTGCTCCTGCATGTCGTGTGATGTGTTGCAGGCCCCTTGTGGCAAGAGTACCTCAACTTCTTATCTGGTCCAAAACCAGGCAGCCCCGCATACCAGGCGCTCTGGTCAACCGGGTTGGTTGGAGGACAAGAAGAATCAACAAAGACAGCAGCCCTAAGGTAGACTCCAACCCGAGTTGTGCTGTCCTACTGCCGACTTGTGTTTGGGTACTGAGCGATTCCACACACAGAGTATATCAGATGCATGCGTCCTCCCCCTGGTCTCGCTTCAAAGTATGCATGCTTCTGGGCTGGTTGCATGATGCCATACTTGTATGTCCTGCAGACGGACGTACCAACGAGCCATAGTGGTACCAACACATTCCTTAGAACTCATCTGGAAGAATTACGAGGCCTTTGAGAACGGTGCCGCAGCTACAGCTGGCAGTGCAGGCGGTGCAGGAACAGCTGCAGCCAAGCAGTTCAGCACTCGGGTTCTCACTGAGCAGCGGCCGCGATTCCAAGCAGCTAGAATGGCATACAGGGAGAGAAAGAGGAAGATGGAGGGCATTGATACATCTGCATTGCCAGTGCCACCAGGTGGGTAGCAAAAAATGCGCCTGTGCTGCTGCTGACTGCTCAACCTCGCACATTCATCAACCTAGTAACTATCAGTGATATCGGCTGTGTGGCCAAGTAGAAACAGCATGGGTTACGTACACCAGTTGACAGGTACGTACCATCCTTACCTTCTGAGGTAGCGTAGTGCTGTGAATCTATTCAAGGCAGACACCGGGCTCAGCTGAGCAGTCTGTGGTGTGCTGCTGTGCCTGCTGGGCTTCTGCAGGTAAAGGCGGGCCTGCTCAACTGGAGCAGGTCAAGCTATGGAAGGCTTTCCTGGAGTACGAGCGCTCCAATCCTCAGCGTTTAGAGCATGCAGCACTTACGAAGCGGGTTGAGCTGGCATACATGCAAGCGCTCATGTGCCTCTTGCACTTCCCAGAGGTGCGCAAGGATACTGTCCTCAAGTTTGGTATATGGTATCACATACAGTGGTGTGCAAGGCCATGACTGTCCCTGAGCTAAGGACCTCAACATCTGGCTGCAATAAATGGCGCTATCTCTAGGTGTGTTCAGGCTGTTTGGCAACTTCCCTGTGTACTCCTAGAAGCTTATGATATGCGGCCGTGACATGTTTGCTTGCTATGACCTGTGTGTCTGTTTTTGCTGCCAGGTCTGGTATGACTACGCTCGGTGGCATGCAGACGCCGGGGATGGCGTCGCTTCTGCCACCTCTACACTTCTGAGAGCAGTGACTGCGTTGCCAAACTGTCTGCTGCTGCATTTTGCTCTGGCTGATTTGGAAGAGGCTCAAGGCAATGGAGCAGCAGCGAAAGAGGTGAGGCCTTGGATAGGTGGACAGGCACAGGTGGCAAAACTCATGTGCAAGCTGCCCCTTGTTGGAGTGACTGCCTGCTTCATAGTTATGGCTGTCGGCTGTTATCACCAGGCTTGAAGAGGTTGCCTGCGCTACTTGGGTTTCCTTGTGCACACTGCAGACTGCATTGTGTCTATTTTGTAGGAAAGCCAGTATCTGTAGCAGCCTCAAGCTGACATCTACTCGCGCATGCAACACTATTTCAGGTGTATGAGAACCTTGTCAAGCAGCTAGAACCACCAGCAGTAGCAGTTCAGCAGCAGCCAAACGGCACAGCAGATCCTGTAGCCCTGCAGCCTGCTGGAGGTCCCATAGCAGACCTACCTGCAGATCAAGCAGCGCTTGTGTGGATACAGTACATGAGATTTGCTAGAAGGGAATCTGTAACAGCATCTAGACGGGTGAGATAACGTGTTTGTAGGATAGCGGTGAGGAAGTTTATGCATGTTTGTGCGAAGAAGATGTTCCCACGGTGAAAGCAGTGGAGTCATCGAGTACAGGCTGCACCATTCAACTTGCCTGCTGCAGTGACTCTGATGATGAGTTCTGTTGATACATGCACTGGACTGACGCATAGAAGTATCGCTGCCAATGAGCTTCTGTTGCATGTATTGTTGACCGCGTGGTGACTGCTATGTGCGGACATTGCCTCATGCAGATGTTCATACGTGCCAAGAAGTCACCTAGGTGTCCCTGGCAGGTGTATGTAGCCAGTGCTCTGATGGAATGGAGACATGCAAGACAGCAGGATGTAGCACGCAAGATCTTTGAGAAGGGGTTAGAAGTAGCAGAGTTTGCCACAACGCCAGATTATATACTAGCATATGCTGACTTCTTGTGTGGTGAGTTGATCAGCAGCTGTAGGAGCAGATATTGTGGCTGGTGGGCCTTTGGTTTATTTGCTTATGGCTTGTTGAGTAGCTTAAGCAACCACCTGGTGCTGCTGCTGCTGCAGCTGTCTGTGGCTGGATGCTTTGTTGAGGTGTCACTTGATGAGGGTGTTAAAGCAAAAGACTTGCAGTCTCCCTTGACACTGGTAATTAGTGGTAACGTTGTGTTGTTTCTCCTGCAGACATAGGTGATGTGGATAACACCCGTGCTCTCTTTGAGCGCACTTTGACAGAAGACGCCAACCGCAAATCCACCATGCTTTGGGAACGATACCTAGCATTTGAGTTTGAAATGGGAGACCTGCAATCTGCCCTGCGGCTAGAAAAGCGAGCAAGGGAGGCTCTGGGTGAAACAGCACCTGGTGCTGTTGGTGCTGGTGCAGCTCGCAACATGCAGCTGTTGTTGTTGCGGTATCAGTTTCTGGATAGCTGGCCGTGCCCTCCTGGTCAGCAGCAGTACTTGGCATATCTGCTGAACAGGGGCCCAGCGCCGCCGGGCTTTGAGAAGCAGAAACGCGGCATTAGAGGGGAGTCTGATGCCGGGGACCGGGCAGAAAGGGGGCGCGAAGATGGTGACCACAACAGGAGAGGGAGTAGAGGCAGAGAAGGTGATGGGGTTGATGGCACTGGTGCAGCTGGTCCTGCATATGAGGGTCCAAAAGCAACGAGCGGGGGCTCACTGCTTGACCGTTTCCTGCATGACTTGCCGCCGGCTGAGTACTTGGACGGTCCTCTGCCTGACCTCAACCTAGTGGTAGATACGCTGATGGGAATGGAAGATGAGCCTTCAACCGGTAGGGATAGTGTTTTGGGATTCAAGAGGGACTACGATGGTGAGGATGAGGGAGTGCCTGGGAGGGATGTGTATAGGATGAGGGCAAAGCAGCGGGCACGCATGGCTGGGGACGGTTAGGGCTTAGTGTGGGCTCCAGTCTGTGTAGGAGACATGATGTGTAGCGTACGCGTGTCCTTCACGCGGTTGACTTGCACTGTCCTTGGTGATCAATTGGTCCTGCTTTGTCATACTATGTCCGACTGCTGGTGCTTCGGTGCCACTATACCTCGATTAGCACTGCAGGAGTTGTGGCGGGAAAGGCTTACTTTGCTTCCATTTGTCCGAATTGTGACTGCTTGCAAGAAAGGTGCATGTCTAGGCAAAATGGGCATCGCATAGCAGGCCGCATGTTGTACCAGAGCAGTTGTTTGTATGTTTTGGAGCCAATTCTCCTCTCACATGGTGTCTTGCAACAGCATGGATCTGATCCAACATTCTGGGGTATATGCATGAGCTTCTGTGTTAGCAGTCTTCCTTGCAACATGCTGTGTGAAAGAGTTAGCCATGCACAACACAGTGTAAGTTGCTGCATCAGGGCATGGGCAGTATACTGAGCAGTCCTGGGCAGTAAGCTACGTAGCGTAATCATGGCGGCCGGGCTGGTGCCAGTGATGTTCAAGTTTGCTGTCACTCCTGGCATGGGCTGCATGGAACATCAGAAGTTTTTTGATTTACAGCCTTGATGTCTTTGATCTGCCCAGGACAGATAGATGCAACGGTTGAAATTTTACAGTAACCTGTAGTTCTTGGTCTGGCCTTTGGAACAGCACTTCACATTTTCGAGAGTTGGAGTGTTTCGAGGGCTGACAAAAGCATTCTATCATCTGAGAAAAGTTGTTCTGGCGCCAATCTCTCTTACTGCCGTGTGACGCCGTGTGCGGCACAGCTCGATTTTGGCCAGAGTTGGCTGACACGGTATGCTGACCACCGAAACAGACACGAGGAAAAAGTCCTCCAGATCATAACCTGAAGATATATTCCTGTTGTCAAAGAACATATATAGATGATATGCGGGGAAAGGATGCGAGAGCCAGCTCGTTGCCGGTCGTGTTATTTGCCTGACAGCAACGTTCACTACTGGAAGAATCGCCACAAGGACGTTGCTCGCCAGAAACTGCATGAAATCTTGTGAATAGCCAGTATCAATACAGTGTTGTGCTATGCAATAGCCGTGCAGCTTACAATGCAGTTCACGGGCACATAAGGATGCCATAAGAATGTCCAATAGGCAGAAAGTTGTCCCACGACGCAAGCGTTCTACCAACAGCAAGTATCTGGATCATGTACAGAACGCTCTAGAGGAGCTGCCTCCAGTTGACGGGTATGGTCTGCTTTTGCAAACGGCTAGCTCATTTGACCCTCATGCTCCAGTAAAGCCAGCCAGCTAATCCAATTTGGTTGCAACAGTCCCACTGGAGCACCCTCAAGGCGTTCAAGTGGACAGCAGAAGTGGACGACAGAGGTAGGTACAAGACTCGTTCGGCCCCTCCCACCCCTCTGATACTACTTGAGGCACAAACAGTGATGGCAACCTAAACATCTGTCTTGCAGGAAGACGAGGTACTCCGCAGGGCTGTGGCTTTGCATGAGGGCCGCAACTGGAAGAAGATAGGTATGTATTCCTGTTGTCTCTGTGGCAAGCTCACCCGGCTGACTGCACACCTAAGGCCTACCATGCCAGATTGATGCAAGATTCGTGGGTCTGTCCTTGCATCTGACAGGTGCGCAGTCTGCATAACTAAAAGCTATTGTTTGTTGCTGTAGCCACCTATTTTCAGGGCCGGACAGATGTTCAGTGTCTGCACAGATGGCAGAAGGTGCTCAATCCTGAGTTGATCAAGGGCTCATGGACAAAAGAGGTGCGTTGCAAGTGGAAGATTGTAGCCAGGAGAACGTTTTCTGTGCATGTGAACTGTCTCTCTGCATAGGTACAAGTGGGCTCCTTTCCACTTGACTTATTGTACTTATATATTCTGCTTGCAGGAGGACCAGAAAATCACCGAGTTGGTTGGCAAGCTTGGAGCCAAAAAATGGTCACTAATAGCCTCACATCTTCCAGGCAGAATTGGCAAGCAGTGCAGGGAGCGGTAAGCGTTAGGGTGATGTTAACATGTGTGAATGATGCCGTCATATGCTGGTCCAGCAGAGTCTGTTCTACTTAAGTGCCATGAAACCAACTCTCTTCTGTGCTTCCTTGCTTTGATCTGCCTCCCTCTTTCCGTCTTGGTGCCGTTGCAGATGGCACAATCATCTGAATCCAGACATCAACCGGAGCGACTGGACACGTGAGGAGGATGAGCAGTTAGTGTTGCTGCATTCACAGATAGGCAACCAATGGGCTCAGCTAGCACGGAACCTGCCTGGCAGGACAGACAATGCAACCAAGAACCACTGGAACTCAACTTTGAAGCGTAGAGTTGAATCTGGAGAGTTCCAGTACCTCTTTGCAGGTAGGAGTGTCAAGTCCTTACCGACATCTGCAGCACTGTTGAGGTCCTGGGACCAGGCACCTTGTCAGTGTTGAACATGTCATTTGGTTACTTCCAAACCCTGCTTACCATTGTGTTGTTGCTGATGTTAGTGAAAGCATTGAGGGGAATGTTTTCTGCGTTGCAGGACTGTCAGTGTATACAGCGGCAATGAGCACTGCTGCTACTGGAGCCGAACTAGATGCAGTGACTGCAGAACAGGCCTGCTTGGCAGCAGATGCAGCAGCCGCTGCGGTACTGGCAGCTTCAGCAGTGGGATCACCGGCCAAGGCTGAAGCGGGGACTAAATTGCAGCACTCACGCCGTAAGCGCCGCTTGGACAAGCTGAGTGACAGTGACCAAGGACTGGATGGAGCTTCACAGTTACGTCAGAACAGTCACCAGCAACAGCCGCACAAGAGTAATCAGCAGTGTTCGTCAGGTCCAGATGGTCATGACTCGGTAGATGAGGCGTCTGGTGATGAAGATGCTGCAGCAGAAGAGTTCAGTCCTACCCTGACCAATATCCCAAAGAGAAGTAGGTATGCTGGGCTTGGCCTGGTACATCAGCAGTCAGCCAAGCAGCAGCCGGGAAATCAACAGCACTTAGAGGGTCTGTTACAAGCTGATGCGTTGGAGGGCAATTGGGGCCTTCATGCAGCAGCCATGGCACCAGGCACAGCGACAAGTCTTGGCAATTTGGGGTATATGTCTGGCTATTTTTGGGGAGCTGCAGCTTTTAACAGTGCTGAGGTTGGGGTTGCAGCTAATTTTGCCGCTGCAGCAGCAGCAACATCCGGTGAAGCTGGTGCCTATCCGCTCTTTTCGCCAGAAAAAGGGTTTTTCATTCAATCACCAGCCCTGGTTTACAGTGCTGCCGAGGCACAGCGGGGCATGTCTGCAGAAAAACAGAATTCTTTGCTGAGAGTGGTAGCAGCAGATGCAGACGATGCTGAAGCACTTGCAGCAGAGGCTTTGGCAAGCTTGGACAACAGTCGCAGCCCATCTTTGCCTTTTACAACATCAGCACGCCAGAGCAGGTACCGTGGCAGCGCAGCAGCGGCAGCGGCAGCGGCGATTCCGATGCGCCAGCCAAACTTGTTAGAGGGTGAAGCTATAGTTGGGCAGGACGATGAGTGTCATCAAGCCCAAAGTAAGAGGCCGTACAGCACAGCAGACGATAGTGCAGCTAAGCAGCAGTACCAGAGATATGCAGCCAAGCTTGATGCACAACTACCCTACTATCGCAAGAACAAGCAGCAGAATCAGAGGGATCGCCTGGATGGCAGCTATAGCAGTGGCAGTGACCCTGACAAGACGCCACAGGGCCGAAGGCAGCAGCAGCAGCAGCAGCAGCAGCAGCGACTACCAACAGCAGCAGCAGAACTAGGTGAACAGGCTGATGGTGGACAAGTGGAGCCAGAGCCCGCAGCACAGAGCATGGCAGCAGACTCGGCAGCTGAAAGTACGCCAACTGAAGCTGCTGAAAGACGGCAGGATGGATTGTTCCCTGAGGGCAATGCCAAACACCGCCTCGCGCGCTCAAGCAGCACAGAGCAGCAGCAGAAGTACAGAAATAATGATGCTGAAGCTGTAAATGCCTCTGCCATGCATCGAGCCTTGGCAAACATGATTCTACCAGCAGCAGCAGTGAGTGCAGCAGGCATTGGTGCAGCAGATGGGGATCATGCCGCAGCAGCAGATGCTGCTGCCACCGGTCCTCTGACCACAGAAATGGCTGCTGCTGCTCTGGCCATCGGACAGCTGAACGACCAAACCTTCGACAGGTCAGCAATAGGGGGCAACGCAGCAAAGCACTGGCCTAGGAGCATGAAGGCGCTTCCAGGAGACGTGGCAGACCAAAGCAAAAATGCCTCAGAACGCAGTCATGTAGGGCATGTTGGTCAGCAGGAGGTAGTGCATAAAGACGTCTTGCTGCAGCAGCTGCTGAAGGGTAATGGCTCGGATTCTCAGCAGTTGATATCCACCCCAGATCGCCTGGTGCCACTTTCTGGCTCTGAGCGCAACAGTGGCAGTGGTGGCAGCAATGCATCAGCTGCTGGCGGTTCAGGATCTTCTGGAGTGCGCAAGGATACTCAGGATAGGCAAGGGCAGCAGCAAGCTCAGGTGCAGCCGTCAGCCAAGCCTGAGCAGGACTCCTCACCCAGCGACGTGCTTATTGCTCCAGAAGCACGTGCAAGTACAAGAATACCCTCAAGTCAAGGTTTTGAAGCTGCGAACCCTGGTGCTTCAGAAAGTGATAGAAAGTTTGTCAAGTCTGGCAAACCTGCAGGGACAACAGGCAGTCTGGACAACTCTGCTGCAGGGCATGATGTCAGCAGACAGCAGGCAAGACATGGCACTCCCCTTTCACAGCAGGAGCTGCGCCCAAGTCAGCAGCGAGTGATCAGTTTCAGCACGCCTTACCCTCTCTTGTACAGACATCATAGTAGCCAAGAAGATAATGACAGGTTGTCACCAGCAGCAGCTTCTGCAGCAGCTGCCCTAGGTTTCAGCACAGTACAGCAAGGTGATTCGGAAAAGCTGGCATTGAGCGCTGCAAGAGGAGATGCTGTGGCTGATCTAGATAAAGGATCATATGATGCTATGGAGATTGATGAAGTATTTCAGCAAACGATGAAGCAGCAAGAAGGTAGTCAACCACAGCAGCGATGCTCACAAGATGTGCATTGTAGCACTGCAGCCGTGCAAGTACAAGCAGCTGCAGCAGATAGCCTGGGTCCTACACCAGGACCAGTGCAGCTGTCTAGTTCACCCATCAGCAGCACCGGGCTCGCGTCAGGACATATTAACCAGTTGCATAGTCTCCTGGATATGGTCACCAAACAGGGCAAGGAGCTGTATCAGCAGGCCGAACAGGTGATAAGGAAGTTGCGAGACAGTTGACAACAGGATGCGGCGTACTGTTGTGGGTGCTCATGGGGCTTGTGTGCGTCAAGGAGACGAGCTGCAATGCTGTGGCTACACCATGGTGGTGGAGTACGCTTGCCACTATATGCAAGTGCTACCGCTATATGCAAATGCTACCTGTGTGCTTGCTATATGCAGTAGCATTGCACCGGGTGAGGGGAGCCTGACTCTCAACTGAGTCAAGGTGATTGTATGCCAACTGCTGCAGGTTCTGCAGAGTTCAGGCCTTCAAACAGTGTCGGCTGGCTCAGCATTGGATGCTAGGTGACACTGTGTGTAGGCACAGGCAGCAGTGTCACAGCAGTTACAACAGGGTCAAGAACCAGTACTCTTATCAAGGCAGTGCAATAAAGGCCCCACGAGTGTTGCGCTCCATGCTGTGGTAGCAGCTTTAGTGAATATCCTGGCTGCCACACTTGCTGTTTGGTGCCCAAGATTGTAGTGGCCTTTATACATGCGCTTTAACTTGTTTCTATCGAATCTATGACCAGGGATATGATTGGTGTGCAGCATGCTTTGGTCGTCGAGCTGTCTCTGCATGAGAAATGCCTGAAGCTGACACTCAAAGCTGCTGTCTACTATGTCACATGATCATTACGA
This sequence comes from Coelastrella sp. M60, assembly GCA_001630525.1. Classification (NCBI taxonomy): domain Eukaryota; kingdom Viridiplantae; phylum Chlorophyta; class Chlorophyceae; order Sphaeropleales; family Scenedesmaceae; genus Coelastrella; species Coelastrella sp. M60. The sequence continues at coordinate 10,341 of LWCB01003069.1, read as the reverse complement.
TAGATGGTCACGTCGAATGCCACCAAGCGACATTCATTGTAGGCCTATGCAGTATTGTTGGCGCATGGTTGGGCCAGTTTGGGTAGCAGCAGCCTGCTACGCGCCTGTTGGTCTGCTCGTCGTCCATTGCCTATGTGATGGGGGCTCGTATGGTCCCGGCACAAACTTGCACGTATTCACATCCTTCGTAGTGCAGCGCGAGCTGTTATGCTGCTAGCGTGTGTTCGCGCGTCAACCAGGCAACCGTTGATTGTCAGTTGATGTTGAGCACCATGGCCGCAACACTTTTGTTTTTTGTATGTTAGATTTAACGAAAAGGTTTTATGATGTTATTCAAGGCTGCAGATGGCCATCAGCATAATCTACACCACCAACTCCCGAGGATAGTTCTATCGTTACTTGTCTCTTGCTGCGGTTTGGCTGCTTTCACATTTCTGCTGCACTTACAGTTTGCTGAATATCTGGGACTTCCCGGTGTACCTGATTCGTATAATGCCAGGGCAGCAAGGCTAGATGATCCACTGCACTTCAGGCAGTACTGGCTGTTGCAGGAAGGCTTTCAGAACATCAGCATAGATGAGGTGAAAGACAGTAACAGGAAAATCAAGCGTGTCGGTGGCAAGTTGAAGGCCGCAGGACAGCTGGCTCCTGGAGTTGTATGTGACAACAGCTGTTTCAAGGTGCCCACACAAGTACTTGTTTGGCTGCTTGTACAGCCTTATGGAATCCCTGTCTGCACATCCAGTCTGTGCTCCACCACATCTTTTCAAGCATTGAAGAACAAAGATAAACGTGGTGTTCTCTTTTGCATAAGCACCTGCTCTGTTCAGCAAGCTCCTGAGCAAGTCATCAGTGCCATGCGCAGGCGAAGCTCTACTTCAGGAACATAGAGTGGTTCACAGTCCAACAAACGTAGTCACGTGCCCTTCTTCTCATTGACTTCAGGCACGTGACGGGGTTTGCGATGAAGGCCGCAAGGGAAACATCACAGCTGCCAACAGAGTCAACTGGGTTTCCTGCGACCTGGGCACTGACTGCCATGATTGTGGACCTTGGCAAGGAGCCCAGCATGGACCAGCATGGTGGGTGTTGATGCCGTCACTGCAGCTCACATCCTAGCAGGAGCAATCAGGGGTTATGTATCCACAGCCTGCAGCTTTCATGCAGCAGTGGCTTCTGAAATACACACTATACATCATTACCTTATTTAACATAGGCTACCCAGTACTGCTTGTCATTTCCTATGTGCACTCAAGCAAAAAAGTCATCCGAGGCCCCAGCATGTGTTTCTGCAACAGCATGAGGCACAGGCAGCCGGTTTGAATTCTCCGCTGTGCTATCTTCAGCAGAAGCTCTTGATGCCAAGCAGCAACCAATGCTGAGAGCAGCCACAAGCTTTCCTGCAGATGATTGCGCCAGCTTGCACTGAGGCATGCAGCATAGTGCATGTCCTGCAGGACGGAAGCAGTGCCACCCATCAGCTACCTGTGCCTGCATGGCATTGAGGAGGTGCGAGTGCGGCGAGTGCCGTATGCCCCGGCTTTCTTCTTTGCATACACATCACCTGACAGAGACTCAGATCAAAGTGCGCAGATGACTGCTGATGGAGTAGTGGAACCAGGAATGACCCAGGTGTGTGTGTAGTGCATAGGTACCAATATCCTGCTGCATTGGATAGCGCATAATTCGTTGGGACTTGTCCTGCACAGCAGGGGTAGCATGTGGTACAACTGCAGGATGAACAGTTGCAGGTTGAACTCATGCAAGACCCACTCTGCAGAACACAGTTTGCTGGAAATCAATGCGTGTTGGATAAGACGTTGACAATGTCCATTCACTGAGGTGAACTCGAATCAAGTATGACTCGTTTTGGAACAACCTTCTTAACCACATGTGCTTGTTAATGTTCAGGTTGCGTATGCTGTGTTATCTAGCCGCTGCAATGCCAGTGCACCAGGCAGTTCAGGGCTTGTGGTTGATGTTGGAGCAAATTTTGGCTGGTACAGCCTGTTAGCAGCTGCTCTAGGATGCAGGTGAGTGGCCGTACAAGGGTCTGTAACAATCAAGTGACACAGTAGCTGGTTTCAGCCAGGGGGATGCTGAGATGGCAGATGTGAGCCTGGTATGATGATAACAGTTGTCAAATCTGCCACAGAGGATGTGGGTGGCATTGATTCAGCAGCTCAGGGCATGTGCACATGATTAGCAGCTTTTGAGGTGGTACCAGTGTAGTGTGGTTTAACTTGCGCAAAAGCAGTATGGCAAGCTTGTCCAGGGAACCGGCTTTGTCAGATGACGCTATATCTCTTGAAGCATGGGCTTCAGGCTGTGTTATGCCAGATGTGCATGACATGTCAATCTATCAAGTTACATAAGCCATACTTCACACAGCACTGACATGACGTGTTGGCTATTCGTTGCATTGCAGCGTCGTCTCCTTTGAGCCTGTCCCTGTCTTCAGAGCTTTCTTGGAGTATTCAGCTGCTCGCAACCATCTCACCAGTTTCATGGAGATCATCCCAGCACTGGTGGCCGATGATGTCCAAAACAGCTATACAGTAAATGTGCCTCTTGTCGGCTCATGGGGTCAGTCAGGGGTGTATGTACAGCACACACATACAAGGATGCAGGCAAGCAAAGAGTTGTGGTACAGAGCTGTGTATACAGTGTGCTGAATGCCTTCCTACATGTTAGGCCCGCTGCTTCAGGGTGTGAGGAAGCCTGCCACCTGTTATATCTTCGTTGACTGCCAACGAGCATAATGTTCCACATCTGGCCGGGCTTCTTTGGTCGGTGTGGCAAAGTTGATCAGCAAGACTCGCTGATCCTGCACCTCTTTACAGGTGCCTGCCAAAGCCGTCCGGCTGGATGACCTGGCCTATCCTCAATCATCTGACAGCCTTACCAGCAACCAGATCAACCCCGAGACCTCTTTACCACCAGCAAAAGAAAGTCAATCAAGCAGCAGTAGATCTACAGTGTCGCAGACCCTGCGTCACGTTCAGCAGCTGCCGAACCTTCTGGACAGCACTGCTGCTCACATTGACGGCACACCCATGTCAACCACCGGCATCTTAGACGAGTTTCTCAGTCATGTCCAGCACCACCAGCAGCAACAAGAGAGGAAGCAGCTGGTCAGTCGTCACTTATCCAGTGGCCGCCCTGTAGATCTTCTGAAGGTTGATGTTGAAGGCCAGGAACCTGAGGTGTTCAGATCAGCTGAGAGGTTGATGAGCAGCGGCAGAGTGAGACATATACTGATGGAGTATTCACCTGGTTACTTCTACAACAGGCTGTAAGTAGCTGTCAAGTATCGTCTGCACAACGGTTTTGTTCATATGAGTCTGCCTCTGGACATTCATGTCTTTTAAGGGTTAGGGTTTAGGTACACCTCATTGTCTGGTGTCTATAGAGGTTTCCTGCATGTTTTCATCATGGCAAAGACAGCCAAGCAGGCCCCAGTTACTGCACTGTCGACATATCATGTTAAAAGACTGTTATGACAAGATGACATGGTTGTCACTAAACTTTGTGATCCTGCAGAGACAAGATGGAGCAGTTACCCCAGCTGCTGCTTTCACTATCAGCTGCCAGTTACACCCTGGCACACTTGCCCTGGCATTTGGTTCTTGATGCATCCGCAGTAACAGACCACGGCAGCTGGAACATATCAATGAAATCTCTGGATGTAATCACCGAGTCAATGCTCAAGTATGACATCTGGACCGCTCAGAAGCTCAGGTGGGTGTAATAAGCAATATTGGGGACACGTATGGTTCTGGGCAGCCGTCTGCACACTACTAGGTTCTGTACATGCCTTGTTCTGCATTGGGTGTCAGTGAGATGTTGTGCCTCTGAGTACCTAAACCAAGTGAAGTCTCCGCAGATCAACAAGGTGCATGGACATTACATGCACAGGGTCTGCAGTTCTGATGCAGCTGGCCATCATATAGGCTATTGTGGATGTACGACTTGGCAACCATCGCTGTCACTTCAGTTGGCAACAGATTCTGCTGCTGCTGCCGCTCTTTGCTGCTGTTATACTAGGGATGGCACTCTTCCAGGCATGCATGGTCCCTCATCTTGGCCCTGTTCTCAAATGGCTGAATCTGGCATCACACATACCCCTGACCCTAAAACACAACCAGATTACCATGTCTTGTACCATCCCAAGAGCTTCGCAGCACACTTCCCATTCAACACAAACATTTGGGCAGCTAAAGATGGCCAATTGCAAGTACCCGGTCTGAACTTACACCAACAGCAGGAGCATTTCCCCATGTCCTATCACAGCAACAAGCAGTGGTTTCCAGCATCTGCCAATGGTGAAGTTCATGAGTATGGATTGCCCTGGGTTCTGTGTGATGATGTTGCTGCTGAGTATCAGGTGGCTCATAGGTGCAGATGCCGGGACTGGAATGTGTGCGGTCACCATCAAATGGCAATACAGACATGTTTGAATAAAGGCGTCATGGGATATGATGATTTAGAGACGCTGGGTTGAGCAATTTGAAGGTTGCAAAGAATATTGGACCTATTCTACTCCCCAGCTGAGGTTTTTCTGGTTTGTGTTAAAGTAGTGTTGTGTTGTAGACAATGGATTCAATCCATTCATCAATTCAAGTCGAATCAATTTAAGTTGGATTGATCAGGGTGGGCCCTAGCTACTGCACTCTGCAGGCAGCTGCAGCAGCTGAGCAGTGGTTGATTATGCTGTTCATGAGCTGATTGTGGTGGTATGTAAAGATTGTGGTGGAAGTTGAAGTTCGTCCGACAACTGTTGCTGGGCAGTGAGGCCGCCTGCATGCATGCATTCATCAAGACCCTAGTCATTGTGTTTCTTTGTAGCTCTCTATTGCAGAGCCTGCTGTGGGTTCTGCCGTTGCTAGCGCTTACTGTCCATTGCTTCACACCAACTCACCACTGACTGCTGTATACACTGCTGCAATGCTGCCAGGATTGTGTTAGTCACTAATTCAGTGAAACAATACAAGTTGACCAGCAGAGACTCTGTTGACCAGCACCTGGCACCATGCGTATACTAGTACCGTTTATAGAGTCCCTCCTGGCCGTGAGTTGGGATTCCTGCAAAATTATTCAGGACTGCTGTGGTAAGCACGCACATGCCAGTTTTGTTTTTTCAGTTAGTTCTTGGCATTCCATGATGACAACTGAAGCAGAGCAGCTGTATGTGGTCACCTGTCATGACTGGTGACAGACCTATAAGTTGTAGTCAATGTGCTGCTGGCACGTGTGTACAGCCTGTGTAGCACTACGCAGTTCTCATTGAGAAACAAGTTGTTTTCAATGTATAGCTGAGTCTTACTAAGACGGTCTTTAAGGACTAGAAGCATGCAGAAGGAGTAAGCCCTTCTTGAAGTTGGCTTGGTATGCAGATGGCATGCTGCTTTGAAGGAGTAAGCCCCTCCCTGCCAGGCTGTGCGACACATTTGGGCGGGAAACTAGTCAACGGATGAAGCGACAATCCTGCCGACGCAAAGATGAAAATTCTTGGTCACGGTGTCCTGCAAACCACACAGGTACTCAAGCAACTAGCAGCATGATCCACTACTGATTAGTGCCATGGGTCGCTCCAGGGGTCGCATCCTCCTCTGCGGGTTATCGTCCAGCTGGACGATGGGCAGTCGAGAGTCTTCGTTTCGCAGGGGTAAAACAGACCCTAACCATCGTCCCACCAGTGCGATGACCAGGATTTCCATCGTCTGGACGGACGATGGGCGCTGACAATCTCCGATTCGAAGCCGCCTTCAAAACGTTTCGGACGATGAAGATGCGACCTCTGGGTCGCTCAGTGTCACACCCAGTGGCAAGGGCCTTGGCAAGCCGAGCGTGCTATTGTCGTCACTAGCAATTCACACCAGGATATCTTACAAGACCACCGGTATCGGGCGGCCCCAGGCTGAGACACTGGGCCAGGCCTGGCCTAGGTGTGAGCACATATGGAGCCACTGGCTCCATGGCGGCCATGCCGAAGGCTTTGCGCACTACTGTCGTGAAGATACTGTTACCAGGCTCTGTCATTGATCATGGACATCAAGACTTGCTGCACTTCAAAGCTCGGAATTCCAAGCTTGAAAATCTTCAACATTTGTACACAGATGCTGCATCTGAGATGCACCCTGGAAAGCGCTTTCAGCTGCATCTAGGGGCAATCAACCTCAGGCTGCAGCAACAACACAAGCAAGCCTATGTCCATCCATAACCACCCTTCTGAAGAGGCTTGTTATGCAACCACTTTGTAACCACCCATTTCGTGCCTTTAATCACTGGGCAGCCTCCATGCAGTGACCTCATGTTTATACTGTTATCTGGATCCAGACTGTAAAACAGCACAGCATCTCCTAGTCGCGGCTTGTACTTGAAGTCAGACTCCTCGCAAACTGATGAGTTGGAAACCTTTCTCTGATCACCTGTGGGCCCCAGGACTAGATCTTAGTGCATGAGTGAGACCCCTTTGGGTGCATGATGTACTGACATCCATCAGCCAGATGTTATCACACCGATTGCAGATGAGCATCTCCAACAGACTGTTGTCTACCAGCACAAGAAACGCTGTGGCTTGTGTTGCTGTCATCAACCATTCATACTGTACATCTCTCAACATCCCAGGCCCACTGCAAACAACTCCATGACACACTGCACTGCAGACAGCATTGCTGAAGCCACATTGTGAACTGCTTTGCACAAGCAGTGAGTGCATGTATCAAGCATTTCTTCCAGCTCACCTTCTTTTCCTTCTCTCTTAAAGACTGTCTCCCCTCCCTCTTCTACAGCACTGAGGTATACAATCATGGTGGCCAGACGCAGCGTCTTCTGAGCTCCATATTGATCGGGATCAAACACGTCAAGGTGACTGCAGCAACACCAACACCAACAGTAGCAGCAGGATCAACAGCAGCAGGAAGGACTAAGCAGAGCATATGATACCCACAGGCGTTCATCTAGTCACAGGCCAAATGCAGCCTTGAGACACAAAGCTGTGAAGATAGATTGTCTAGACGCAAAACTGTCAACGTTTGCTGGTGTATACATACATTGCTTGGGAATGACAGAACAGTTGTGACATGGGCCACGAATGCACGTTTGCGACGTTGACTCCTGGCCCAGGTCACATCCGGTCCGTCAAAACCTCAAACAAGCTGACATGAAAGAGCAGCAGCGGCAGCAGCAGCAGCAGCACAAGCTGCTATTGCTGTTGGCAGCACTGTCCACTGCACTAGCTTCACAGAGTAGGCAGATAGCCCCTGCTGCAACAACACCTGCTGAGTGCTGTTGTACAACAAACAATGTACCCCAGTATGCAAACTATCACATTGCGCATGAAGCATCACGTACTTCAGAACAAACAGAACGAACACTGGATTGTGGCTGACCTGTCATACTTCTCGTTGAGCTGATACCGCAGTGCATAGAATGCTTCTCCGTGACTGGCTGGTATCAACGTAACCGCCTCAATCTTATCTTCTAACCAGCCCAGGACGCCCTCAGGATCTTCATCTCTGCAACAGCAAGCAATAGGCAGCATGGGTGTGTATGTAGACGTGCATTCTGCTATGCTTTGAAATCGTGACATGTGCCACAAACACATTGGTGATTGCGGTCTGACTGTATCTGATGGGGTGATCCCTGCCACTGCAGGCACTCTTGGAAACAAGCATCAATATACAAGGGTTCAAAGATGCTTGTGATATGTCAACTGATGTGCAGCAAACTTCAGCAGAACCACAAGGCGGCACTTATGCTGCAGGCAAGTAGACAAGTTGACATCACGAGATGTCGGGCTCCTGATATTCCACAGTGCCCACCTCAAGCCCACAGCAAGCAAAGGGATCCTACGCTCGATCTGCTGTTTGCAACTGCTCACACATATCCATACACCATGTACTCAAGGACCTACAAGCTGATCATCTGATCATATCTGATAATCATGAACTTCTTGCCAACCACACCCACCTTCTGATGAACACTCCTGCACTATTTCTTGCCTGTCTGCCCTGCTCCAGGGTTTCCCCCTGACGCAATTTCACATCAGATCTTTTGACCCGGTGCTGCACCAGACTGATGATGTGCTGCGCCCGCTGCTTGTCAATGAAGTTGGGGAATAAAACAATCCGAGGGTGCCAGCTGAGGATCTGTAAACGGAGACGATGGTGACCATGTGCGAATGAATACCAACAATAGGGCCATGTTGTGAGAAGTAGACCAGAGGACAACGAACACTGGCAGTTCATGATAAGCTGCAGACTTTGTGCCAGTGACAATGAGCATACTGTTTGCGCGTCAAGAATGCCGTCAAGTACTTTCAAGTCGCTGTATCAGAGAGTGCAAGACCGAACCGCTGGCCTTCAGCCAATTCGAACAACATGACAACTGCTGCTGCCTTGCATGCTGCCCTGCACAGCAGAAACATCTGCAAAGCGTTTTGCTTGAAAACTTGACCTACCTGGTACGTAGATACTGTGTATCTATCATGTCCCGATTCAGCAGGCTTCAACAAGGGCTGGAGTAATCCTGCTCGCTGCATGCAAGCCAGCACTTGCTTATCAGCATCTACAGAGTCAGCAGCTGGCGGTATCTGCTGTTGCTTTTCTTGATCCTGTTGTTGCTGCTGCTGCTGCTGCTGCTGCTGCTGCTGCTGTTCATCGAGATCAGGAGCAGGAGCAGGTGCACGTGGCTGCTGCTGCTGTGGCTCCTGTGCTGCTTGTGGTGCTTCATGATCTGGCGCCTGCTGCTGCTCTACATGCTGCTGCTTTACGTGCTCATCTTGTTTGGGTTCCTGTTCCTGGTGTTGTGCCTTGTTGCGTTGCTGTTCTGTAGCTTCATATTGTTCCTGTTGCTGCTTTAGCTGAGCTACCTCTGCTTGCTCCTGCTGAGGGGTGATGACCTCTGGCTGCAACTGCGGTTGCGGCTGCGGTTGTGATTGCGATTGCTGCTCTTGATCCCGTTTATGCGTTATACTCGCATCAAGCATCTGCGTAAGTCAAGCGTGCATGGCATTTACTTTACGTCATGCATGAAAAAATGATGCCATGGGGTGGATGATACAGATCACAACCATGCAACACCGAGACTGCAGGAACAGGACTGCCATACATGATTACAGCTTGTCATGTTTCCTGCAGCTGGTAACACCTGTGTTGGCGTATGTTCATTTTCTCACACTGATGTACGTTATTTGCAACAAGTAGCCGTGCCAAATGTACTGCTTCCCCAAAAGTGGATGGTGGTTGAACAGGCAGTTGTGCAAATACCGGTGCAGCATGACAAGATCTTCAGCTATTTGGTTCTTCAACGTGTTGAATCACCTGAGTTTGTAACGACGGGCCCAATTTGGGCGCACTGTGCGTAAAGTAGCCGAAGAAAAAGCATGTGACACATAAGGCAACTGCAACTGGCACTGGCATGGACATCCACCAGAGTCCATGTCGCTTCCGCGGTGGAAGAACCATAGATGGAGCTATATTAGTCGTGTATAAGAAAAGAAGCTGTTGCCGGTCGTTCTGACAATCTCTACATTGCTAATAATTTCATGCTCTGCCAGATGCCACCTAGGTAACCTCCTGCTGCGATCTAGATCAAGGTGGGGATATGCTAGTCAGGGGGATGTAATGAACACAAGCCTTTAGTATGTTGACATCTCGACCTTGAGGAGAAGTTGCTGCGACCGTGACTACGTAGTGTGGCACAGGAACAGGCAATGTTGTTTCTGATCGCGTGCACATGAGGTCTTGATGAACTTATCACAATCTTATACTTGCGATTCATGTGCCGAACGCCGTGCGTATTGTTGAGAGTTACTGAAAGGCAAGGGGCGTCAAGCCCCTTGTACTGCTGTCATATGACATACAGTCAGACTCAGTATGCTACGGTAGCATCGAGGCACAAGGCTGCACAATGGGGACCATCGTAAGACTCCTCATAATGTCGTGTATACGACTAACCACGCTTGAGGCGGGAGTGATTCACTGTCACCACAGACACTGTCACCAACAATCAGTAGCCTGGTGGCAACAACCCTGCCGAAGTGCAAGGGCAACCACATCACTGGCGACTTTCACGGTCAACCACCCGGAGGTGTACGACTCCATCTGATAACTCCATCTGACGATACACAGCTTATCTCCTGCTACCTGGTTGGTAGTGCCAAAGTGAGCAATCTCCTTGGGGCCATACCGCAGGCATCCCTAATAATAATCACTGCTTACAGCCATAGCCTTGCGGCCATCGGCCCCGCGCCTCAAATCTCCCAGTGAGTCGCTCACTTTCGGACAAGGCGGTGATTACTATCCCAACTCACTTGTGAAGGGGGAGACCACCCAA
>LWCB01003062.1:0-18529 GCA_001630525.1 Coelastrella sp. M60 | reverse complement strand
AGTCCACTATAACCCGTTTTTGCCCCGCCAAACAAGTTGCCTTTACTGCCTCATGTTCACCCACAAAAAGGGGACCAGCACTACCCCCCCCCCCCCCCCCTTGCATCCTGATCTCCCACAGTGATTTTAACACTCAACCCACATGACAGTACCAGGCTGCTGCCAGATCTTTGGTGCTTCACCACTACTGATTGGTCTGTGTTTCTGGCAAGCAGACGACATTCTTACCATTGAAGTGCCTGGCTCCCTGACGCTCAACAGACCAAGGATTGCTCAATGCGTCACCAGCATCAGTCAACTGGTTGAACAGCTGGGGACGCGAACGGCTTGCACCACGGTTGTGTGTCACCTGCAGTTGTGGCTTAGCAGCAGCAGCAATAACCTGTTGCCGTTCTGCTACCTCTGGCCGCATCAGCCCCTTTGCCGCCTGTTCTGGTTGGGGTCGACCAGGCTGTAGTCTCTCTGGCCTGAGGTCTTGCTCATAGATGCGCTTGTCTGCTCTGATGTTGGCACACACAGGTGCTGCAGTCGGTGAGGGTTGGCGCTGTGGCTGCTGCTGCTGCTGTTGTTGCCAAGCGGTTGAGCTCCTTGCTCTAGCCATAGCATCAATAAACTCAGCAGGGTCAGCAGGGGGTGCAGTACTGGTGTGGCTGACAGCAGCGGTAGCACTGTCTTCAACTCTTACCAACCTATCACCAGCATGTTCAAGTTGTGGAGTGAGCTTGCGGGGAGGCGCCACAGGATGCTGTCTCTGCTGTCGTTGCTGCTGCTGCTGTACGCTATCAGCAAGACCAGATACCCCTGCTGCTGCTGCTGCTGCTGCTGCTGTTGGTCTGGCAGGTTCTGGCTGAGCACTGTGTGGGTTGTGTGCTGTATGTCTGATGCTCTTTATGGCCTTGAAGGAAACACCCTGCATCTTCTTACCACCATGAGCAGCAACACGGAGAGGCAGCACAGGGCCTCTTAGACCTGACTGCTGCTTCTGCTGCTGCTGCTTTGAGTGCAGTGATACTGGCAGATTGATGCCATGCGCTGCAGGTCCGACACGACCTGTTGTTGCTGCTGCTGCTGCTATTGATGCTTTACCTGCAGCTGTTGCATCAAGAGACGATGGGGCTACCTTGCCAACAGCAGAAGAAGTTGTCAAGCCACCAAGTGCTGCTGCTTTTAGGCTGCTATCAACGTAACTGGACACATTGCTGCTGCTCTGCTGCTGGTTAGCTGCTGCTGGTGACCGCTCAGGGTGCGCAAATGAGAAGCTCACACTCTGCTCTGGCTCTGCAGCTTCTTCCAACACAGGACTTAGCCTGCACCTCTGCTGCCTTTGCTGCTGCTGTTGTTGTCGGCTCCTATTGCCCTGGTGCATGCAAAGCTGAGCAGTAGCAGCAGTGACCTGCTGTGCCTGTGGTTTCTGTGACTTTGTGACACTCTGCAAGTCAATGCGTTGCCGTTTGACACTGGGGCGAGGGCTGAACCCTTCGTCATGATCAACACCAACACCATCATGATCATGATCATCACCAGATTCTCTTTGAAGTGACCTGGCATTCACTTGTTCTTGTTCTTGTTCTTCTGAGAGTGAGAAGCTGCTGTCCTCAGAAGCTGCCATTGCCTGTAAGGCGTCAACAACATGAAGTAGTGCTGCTTTTTGTTTCCTGGTGTAACCATGCTTCTTGGAAACCTTATTGGCCTGCTGCTGCTGACTGGCTTGGGCAGGTAGGGCATCTGCTGCTGCTGTTGCTGCCGGCTGTTTTGTCTCACTGTTGGTGCTGACATCAGCTGCTTCTGTGCTGCCTGCTGCTGCTGCTTCTGCTTCCCAGCCTTCTTGCAGCTCAGCAACCATGATCTTGCGTTGCTGAGATGGTGATTCCTGGTGACTGAAGTGGGCAGCAGCTGCTGCTGCTGCCAAGTTGCAAGACCCAGGGCTGACCTTGTGCTGCTGCTGCTGCTGCTGTTGCAACGCTGGCAGCAGTGCCTCCATTGGCAGTGTTATTCCCAGACCCTCTGCCACCTGTTGCAGCACCTCGAGCTTAGCTTTTGGGAGTGATACTGGGGCAATTGCTGCACCAGGGTCATGTGGGCGCTGCTGTGTGCCGGCAGGCTGAACAACACCTGGACTCTCTTCCTGCTGCTGCTGCTGCTGCTGCTGCTTTGTACCCTTCCTGCCTTTCGGTCCTGCCGCATGTGCTGCTGCCCAGTCAGCCAGTGAGCACATGCTTCCATCACTCACAGCAGCACAAGCAGCACCAGCAGCAATAGCAGCAGCATCAGTGCCTGTCAGTGACAGGAGCTGCTGTCGCTGCTGCTGCTGCTGCTGCTGTTGTGACATCCAGTCTGTCTCCACAGCTCCTGCCACTGCAGTCTGCTGCTGTCCCTGTTGCACACCATGTCTGACACATTGACCACCGTCAGCTACCGCATCAAGCCTGCTGCCACCAACACCACAGCCACTGCTGGCAGCAGCAGCAGCAGAGGTGGCAGCACCAGTGCCACTACTGCCAAGAGCAGAGCCAGTCATTGCTCTGTTGCTGCCGCTACCACTGCCAATGCTACTGCCAGCTGCTCCAGCCGCTGCTTCTGCCAAACCCTCCAACTGTTGCTTGTTGTATTCATCTGGCTCTTCAGCTAAACGGTTGCCATCACCTCCGACACCGAACTGCTGCTGCTGCTGCTGGCCCTGTGCGGGTTGATGTTGGAGCATACTGGAAGCCTTCACCTTAGTTCTTGGTGGTGGCATCAGCTGCTTGTCCATATCTGCATGTGCCAACATAGGGTTCACATGCCTGACTGGATCCTTCTGACGACTGTGCTGCTGCTGGTTGCGTTGTTGCTGCTGCTGCTGCTGTTGTTCTGATGCTGCTGCTGGTGTTCTCAGCCAGTCAGGTACATGTCCCTCAGACCCCTCAAGGCTCATCAGAAAGTGCTGCAGTCTTGATGATGACTGAGGGATGGCCTTATGAGCAGCAGCAGCAGCACTGCCTGCACCTGATGCATTCTTACCCTGGATGTCAGGTGCAGCTGCTGATTCAGGGCCTGCTGCTGCTGGTGCTGCTGCTTGAGGTCCTGGCGAGTTTCCATCCAATGCTGGCGCTGCTGTTAAAAGTGCTCCATGTTGTGGTATGTCTTGCATGTCCAGGTCCATTGCTGCTGTGGCAGTTCTGTATATCACCTCCAGTGCCTCAGCAGGACTTACAGCATCAACTGCTGCTGCTGCTGCTGCTGGTTGTGTCGGTTTTGGTTCCTCACCGTTGACTGTATCAGCAGTGGGGCTAGCCACATTATTCCCTGCTGCGGGTGTTGCAGGAGAATCAATTGTTGTGGTTGTGGTTGTTGTTGTCAGCTGCGCCTGGTGCTTATCTGCATCTCCTGCACAGTACCCCTCCCCCTGCATCTCCTGCTGATGCTGATGCTGCTGATGCTGCGCTGACACGACATCGTGGCCTGCTATTTGTGTACCATGTTGTTGCTGCTGAGCAGGGAGAGTCTGGCTCATTATGAATTCATCAAAGTGGTGTAGATCCTGCTCCAGTCCCTGTATTGGCTGAGTGAAGGGCAGCAGCAGCTGACTACTAAGGGCAAGGCTCAGGACAGCACTGCCACTGCCACCGCCACCACCACCACTGCTGCCAGCAGCAGCGGATGCAGCAGCAGCAGCTAGCCCCAGCCATGCATTGGACCACTGCTGCTGTGAGTAGCCAGGCAATGGCAGATCACCACAGGTTGCAACACCTCCACCACCACCACCACCAGCAGCAGCAGCAGCAGCAGGGGGTAGACATGAACTGAGCAATTGAGACGTATTCAGCTCTCCTGCTGCTGTCTCAGTAACAACAGACTGCTGTGCTGTATGACCTTCTTGGACACCATGAGCTGCTGTGGTGTTCGTTGCTGCTGGGTATCTACTCTCCACGCAGAACTGCTGCTGCTGCTGCTGCTGCTGTGTCGTCAACCTCTCAGTATCCCGAACTGCCCCGCCCACTGCTGTTGCAGCTGCTGGTCCCTCACCTGCTTCTGTTGTATTCACGTGTGTCTCAGTGCCTGCCTGCTGCTGCTGCTGCTGCTGCTTTTCAGCTGGAGCTTCCCCCACCATCAGTCCCGCCTCACACTGCTGCTGAGTCAGGGACTTATGGTGACCAGGTGATGAGGGAACAACACCAGTACTGCCCAGATCCACAGACGGGTATCTGCTGTTATGGTTCATGACTGGTGCTGTTACAGCAGCAGCATCTGCATCAGGATCTTGTGCATCAGTTTCTGGACAAATAGCTCTGTCAGCAGCAGCAGCAACAGCAGCCACCTCGCAGGCTTGTGCTGCCGGCACACTTTGCAGCTTGCCCTGCTGCTGCTGCTGCTGCTGCTGCCTTGTGTCAGAATCACTTGCTGCTGCTTCTCCTTCCTTGCGCCTGCGTTTTCTTTCTTGGTGTGTCTCAGCCTGCTCAGCAGTCCGCTTTGATGAACTTCCTTGTTGCACAGGTTGCTGCTGCTGCTGCTGCTGCAGACTCTGTTGTGGTGGTAGGTCATGTGCTGCATGTTCTCTGACATTATTGACATCAGCAGCTGCTGCAGAGCTACCAGCAGGCAATACACCTGCATGACCAGCACCTGTGTCCTGTTGTCTGTTACACTTTTCCTCCCGCTGCCTCTTCAACTTCTTTCCCTGCTGTACCTGCTGCTTTGCTTCCCTGACAAACTTGAGTGCTGCCTCATTGACCACCCTGTATGATGCAGGCACAATGCGAGGTATCTTGACACTGACACCGCTGCCAGCAACAGCACTGGCAACAACCTCACGCACTGAAGCTTTCTCAGCACCTGCACAAATGACGGGGAGCTTCTTCCGGCCTGCTGCTGCTGCTGCTGCTGCTGGGACGCTGCTGTTGTTGCTTATTTGTAAACTGCCTACAGGGAAACCACTGTCTGGCAGTCTCATGTAGGATGGGAGGTGGGACGCTCTGCCTCTGGCTGCGGCACCACCAGCAGCAGCAGCTGCGGCACAAGCAGCAGCAGCTGTGGGCACTGCAGAGATAATTGCAGGTGTCATGTCTGGTCTATTCAGTTGACCAACAGAGCCTGCTGCTGCTGCTGCAGCCGCCATGAACATTCTCAAAGCAGCAGCTTGTAACATAGCAAGAGGTGCTGCTGCAGTAGCAGGTCCAGGAATCTGCAATCTCTGCTGCTTTGCTGCTGTTGTTGAACCAGCAGCAGCAGTCTGCAGTGATGCCCTGGTCGTCACCAAGCCCAGCGGAAGCTGAACTCTGGTGGCAGCAGCAGCAGAAGCAGCTACAGCACGACACACTGGCTGCTGCTGTTGCATGCGCTTTTCTTTCGCCCCCTGCTGCTGATTCTGCTGCAATCCCTGTCTTTGTGTTACTGCTTCACACTCAACAGTCTGGTCATCAGGCTGGAGGGTGTCCACCTGCTGCTGCTGCTGCTGCTGCTGCCCCTGGTTAACAGCCGTACTGGCTTGCAGGCCATTGGGAAGATTGCTGTGAGCAACTGCACCGGCACTCATTCCCTGCTGCTGCTGTTGCCGCGGCGTGTGTGCCCTCACATGCAGTAACAGCGTGTCCACCTGATCAGCATCACTGTCATCAGATGAGATCAAAATCACAGATTCACTATCATGAGCAGGCATAGCAGCAACAGTAGCAACAAACTCCTGCTGCTTTTGTCTCTTGTGTGTCTGTGTTGCAGCAGTTGGCCTTCTGGAATGCATGTTCGCCAATTCTACATCTGCTGTAGGCTGCTTCCTCTTCTGCCTAGCTGAGGGGCCAGCAGCTGCTGCTGTGTACCCCTGCTGCTGCTGCTGCTGCTGCTGTTTCTTTGTTCTCCTTCTTGTCCCAACACACTTACATGCCAGAGCCATGAAGCTGGCGGGCTGCTGCAGTTTGGACCACTTGCTGGAAGCTGGACCAGAAACAGCGGGTGCTGCTGCTGCTGCTGCCCTTGGTGGTGGTGATGCTGACATAACGCTGTCACACACTGTGGATTTTGCATGGTGTGGCTTTGCAGCAGAATCACTTGCGGACTCGTCATTGGGCTCAGCACAGAGCTGCTCACCATGCTGCTGCTGCTGCTGCTGTTGGCAATGGCGCTGTTCCTCAACAAGATGTTGCTGGAGATGTTTTCCTTGCACCAGGTCATGCTGCTGCTGCTGCTGCTCTTGGCCGGTGTCATTCTTGTGCTCTGTGGAGTGCTGATGTTGCGACTGCTGCTGGACATGTTCCTGTTGCTGCCCATCAGCATCCACTTCAGCACAATCGTCAACAGTCATCTGCACCTGACGTTGCTGCTGCTGCTGCTGCCATTGCTGCTGTTGTTGCTTGTTGATCTGCTCCAGTGGATCTGAGGTTGCTGTGTGAAATGGTGGTGTGGTACCAGCAACACACTGATCACTTTCACCACCTACAGGATCAGCACCTCGCAGCTGTTCTTCTTGCAGTTGCGCACTGCAGAGGTCATGCAGTTGTTGCTGTGGTAGAGGCGGCGCAGCAAGAGCTTCCAGCTGCTGCTGCTGCTGCTGCTGCTGGCAAACCTCTTCTGCCTCTGCAGCCATCTCAGCTGCCCTGCCATGCTGTTGTGCCTGCTGTTGCCATGTGTCTGCCTGTGAGGGGGCCTCCTGCAAGCAATCTATCTGGTCCGCAGGGGCATCTTGAGGTGCTGCTGCTGGTGGTGGTGCTGGTGGCGCAGGTGGTGCTTGCGGTTGAGAAACGTCAACACCAAGCTCTTGCTGCATACCTCTGTTACTGACAAAGCCGACCTCCTGGACAGGTATAACACCAGAGACTTCTGCAGGCTGCTCTGATGCTGTTGCTTGTATATGCACATGCAACTGCGGCTGCTGCCAGCTGCCTTCTGGTGAAGTGTCTTCTGTTGCTGGAATCATGTCATCATCTCTGCCATCGCTCAGAAATGACACATGGAGATGCTGACCTTCACCAACCCCATCTGTCTCCTTCACTGCTGACTCATCATGGCCACCAGCAGATGTCTGCGGATGATCAGACACAACATCTGCTGGGGATGTTACACCTGCAACACCGTCCAACGATATGCTTGATGACGGGTCTGGTTGATCATCTGCAAGAGGCCTCACACACGCTGCTGTTGCTGCCGGTGATTCTTTCTCCTGCACTGATGTGTCAAGTCCAGCATGGTGATTGACAGCTGCTTGCCCTGCAGGCTGCTGATCACCCAATTGACCACCACATATCTGATGTGCACATTGTTCTGTTTCCTGCAGTATCGGCAGTGCTGTATCTTGATCCAGGTTCACAACAGCAGACTGGTCTTCAGCAGGTGTGCTGACATCCTGTGCCCCTGCTGCTGCTGCCCCTGCTGCTGCTGCTGCTGTGTCCTGCAGTTGTGTATGTGTTATGTCCTGCATGTCTGGATCAGTTTCTGGTATGACATCAGGACAGCTGGTGAGGGAGGTCACTGGGGTTGACAGCTGGCTGCGCTGCTGGGGCTGTTGATGAAGTTCAAGTGGTACTTGACCATTACTGCTGGTGTCTGTTGCCTCTTGTGCCAGGTGCTGCTGCTGCTGCTGAAGGGAGTGCAGCTCTTCTTGCTGCTGATTCTCCAGTGCTTGTTTTTGAGCAATGCCTCTGCTGTCAACTGGCTGTGTCCCTGTGAGGTTCGCATCATCACCGACACCACCATCATCTAAAGCAGTAAGCAATGGCTGCGTAAGTGGCATCGCATCTGGATCATGATCTGCTGCAACCTGCACGGATACATCCACTGACAGCTGATGCTGTACCGCAGTCAGGTACTGGGTCTGGTGAAGCAGTGCTGGGAGCTGCTGTTGAGAGGTGGTGCAAGGGTCGGCTGTTGCAGCTGTTGCTTGCGCCTCTGAGTTGTTATGCTCAGGGTCATCCTGCTGCTGAACACCACACTCTGCAGCCTCCTTAGCAACCTGTTGATGTAGCTGCTGCTGCTGCTCCTGAGCCTGGCTAGATATCTGCTGCGCTGGCGCATGCTGCTCTGCTGGCACCTGTTGTTGCTGAGCTTCACCATCCAAGGCCTGCTCACAATCTTCTAGGTAGGCATCTGCATCAGGACAACAGTGCATGACTCCCATGCTACACATACACTCGTGTATATCTGTTTACACAATGCATCAAGGCGCTGCTTCAAGGTAAAAGCATTGCCCATGCTTTGCTGTAGCGGTGGCATGATGGTTGCTAGCACATAAAGCAGTGGCAGGGCCCTCAATCTGTCACATCAGGCTTACCTACAGCTGCCTGCAACTCAGGGGTGACAGCGGCTGGTGGTGGTCCATTCTGCATATACAAGATACTCTTATATTCAATAAGTACGTGAATCGGTCTAGTGTGTGGTTCCAGTGCAGTACATTAAGTGTGCCGAGCTTACCCTGGAGATATTCAACACATACAGCTCTACTGCGCATTGCAGGTCATGCGGTAACACCGATAGTTGCGGTCCTAATCTTTCCAATGCACCTGAGGCAGCAGGCACCGTGCGAGTCAGGTCGTGCCGAGGCGCCACTGGTGTGCATGCTGACAGCTAACGGATGGCTCACATTTCAGCTGCGTAGCGTCATCTGGGCTTCTGAGGGCCTTCAATAACTGCCTAAGCTGATCAAAGTTCCCATCAATAGCCATGAGAGCTGCGCCTGCACTAGGCACCTGCTTGCGACATTCAAACTCGAGCTCATAAAAGCAGTACGTTGAGTGTGCTGCGACAAACATCAGAGCCTGAAGCTGTTGCAGCTGCATCTCCAGCTCCATGGTACACACCATGTACCGTGTGCTGACATGCTGCATCGTCCCAATTCTGCTGGGAGCGGGACCAAGTCGGTCTGTCTCCTGCCATCAGCAAGTGTCTGCTTTGTCATGCAGTGACAAAAATACGTGAGAGGATCATTCGGCAGTATTACACATGTGTAGTAAGCGTGCGCTCAGTGTGATTGAAGTCTCTGTAGACACTTGACCTGTGACTCTCGTTGAAGGCTGCTCCTGTCCCATCATTTGAGATACAGCTATTGAGCAGTGACCTTGACCTAGATGAAGTAGTCTCCAAAGCTTTGAAGGGCTTCAGCGATCATGCCGCGTTTCTACTGTGATTTCTGCGATGCCTACCTGACCCATGACAGTGTAAGTGCTGCTGGCGTTGGGCCTTGCCAGAATAAACCTCCTGGCGTTGTGCATATGAACGTTACGGCATTGTATCAATACACATGTCATCTTCTGCGTTGGGTGCCGTACGGTTTGATCGAGTCCAGCACGTAGAGCCATATACTGCACCTGCAGTGCAGGCGGTCTGCCAGCTAGCACTTGGCGTTGCGTGGTGACCGGTAGCTTTTATAGCTCAACCATAATAGCACTAATGGCTTTATTCCGCCTTTCCTTTGTCTGCCTGCAGCCTGCTGTGCGTAGTCAGCACAACAGTGGTTACAAACACAAGGTACAACGAACAGCTTGCACCTTGTTGCTAAGTGTGCAGAGTGCAGCAAATGGTTTCACCAGCAGTAATACCACATGCAAGAAGCAGCACAGCAGCACGTGGGTTGTGCTATGGGCTGCTGTTATCAGCCAGCGGTGGTAGTCACTGTGCTGCATTGACCCAGTGCAACTCCTACAGCAGCAGTGTATGTGGCAAGCCATCATCGATCGCAGCATGCACCAAATAGCACTTGCAGCAGACTCCCTGCTGCAGGCAGCAGTGTGGTTCATCTTCAAATTGAGAATGGTTCATAAACTGTCTCAACCTCAGCTATCTTGCTTTGTGATTGACTGCAGGCCAATGTTCGCAATTACTACATGCAATTCCTAGAAGGCCCCAATGCCCCAGGTGGCTCAGGTGTTGATCCTCATCAACCAGACATGGTTCACATGAGAGCAAACATGGGTCCACCAGGGGGTATGGGGCCGCCCAGGATGACTGGCCCTCCTGGGGGACCACCTGGGTACATGGGGGGACCACCAGGCATGGGAGGACCACGAGGTGGGTTATGCTGTGAGGATGTTGGTGAACAGGCGACAGGTGGCATATGGCTGCTGGCACTGCTTGAATATTGCACGAGTATTGCTGAGTACAGGGGACGGTGGTGAGGTTCTGACTTCCTGTTGGGTGACTAATCGTAAACAGTATGGAAAACAAACAAGGACGGACATGTTGCTGGCAACTTCTGAGCAGGTCATCGTTGGTATCAGCTGTCAGTTGTCTGAAAAAGCATGCTGTCGTATTGTCCACATCGCACACACAGGCCCCCCTGGTATGCTGGGTGGTCCGCCAGGTGGTCCACTGCCAGGTCCACCAGGTATGATGGGTCCAGGAGGGCCTCGAGGGCCTCACCCGGGAATGATGGGAGGAGCACCTCCAGGAGGACATCATTATGGACCACCAGGTAAGACACAACATTGTTATGCTACATGACACAGTGGGTGGGGGGTTGGCAAGGGGGGTGCATGATGGTAAAGGTGGCAATGACAGCAGACGAGTGAAAGGGGGGCAGTCCATATGATGTCTAAAGTCATTTATGCCGAGAGTAGTGGACGTTCAGTGAAAGGCGGCTGTCTGTCAATCCTAATTGTGACAGACATGGCTGATACAGCACATGGTCATGCACAGCAAATTCAGCAAAGTCATGCCTAAGTCAGATTTCCACCAGGTTGTGGTGGTGCCAGCTGTTGCTATATGCTTCGTGTGTTGTGCAACCCCATCAAGTGGTTGGTACCTGAGGCTGCTCGCTTCCCCTCTACATCATGGTTGATGCATGCAATGGCTTGCACAGCTCACGCCCTTATGTGCTGCTGTCCCGTGCTTTACTCGCTGTCTCCTTCCACCAGGTATGATGGGTCCTCCCCCGGGTATGATGGGTCCAGGAGGGCCTAGAGTACCTCATCCTGGAATGATGGGAGCAGCACCTCCAATGGGAGGGCCACCAAGAGGACCACCAGGTAATACTTATGACAGCAACAGCATGATGGGTCAATCGAATTTGCTGTCACAGTGCCTGATAACCACTTCATAGTCTGGCTCACTTTGAAGCATCTTGCGTTGCATACCAAGCGCAGTAGATTCCACCTGCTGGCACCTGGTAAGCCACACACCAGGGTCAGCTGCAGTGTTGTCAACTGCAACCTTTGTTTGCTACCCTGTCCTTACCAAAATCATCATGCTCCTTTCAACCAACATGTTGTTCAGGCGCATACCCTGGTGCTCCCGGCATGGTTCCTGGTGGTGCAGCTGGTGCTCCTGCTGCTGGGCCAGGAGGACCTTCTCATATGTCGGGACCACCACCACAGCGGTAGCAGAAGTAGTGTTTTGGCAACAGCAGATCACTGGCTGTCGCGCCGAGTCTCAGCAGGACGTTCTGCTGCATTCCCACCAATCGGATCTCATACGGCAGTCCTTGTGTTGCAGGCGTAACGTGCAGCTGAGTCTGTCAACTAGCTGCTTATGGCAAAGGCTGTGCCACAGTCTAGGGTCTTCATCAAATTAGCACTGGAGCGAGCCACCTGGTTTTTGTGATGGATGCTGCACTGGATGCCTGCTTGATGAACATGCACAGAGATGTCTGTGGCATGCATGCTTGGAACATAACTTCCCGGTGCTTCCTGTTGTGCAACATGTGCTGTTGGCAGTCGCCCCTCAGGCTATTGCGCACTGTGAAAGAAAGTTCAACAGTGCCGGGCTCGTGCAGCAAGTTGCTTCGAAGTCACTTTGAAGTGGAAGCATTGCTGGTTGACAACAATGCGCACTGTGTAACACTGCAGGCCCTTACTGACAATAACATGACCACGATCACGCCATAATCTGTAGTACAGACCGTCTAGTTTGCCAGCTCACACAGTGCCACTGCGGCAGTGCTGCCTACAAGGCACATCTACTGGCAGGTATTCAACCAGGCTTGACTGATGCTTGCGGCACCAGGCTCTGTCAGCGAAGTAAGGCTCACTGGTACTCTGAATCCTAGGCCTACTATCCGATTATGAATCCCACTGTCGCTGAGCCTTGGCACTCTGCTTAAAGGCTTGAAATGTGCTTGCCATGTATGAACAGCAACTTGCAACATGTTGTCAAACATTGCCGATATTCAGCTTGAAGCTGAATATGTATATGCCAAATATCCAAGCAACTGGCAGACACCTCAGAGTCACCTTAGAGTCTGTTGAGCAACTCTGTTACAACAGTGTTACAACATCACGTTGTAGCTACACCTCCCAATATTGTGGGCTCATAAGCGACTCCTGCAACATATGTGGCATGCATGGCGACCCATAGGACCAGCCAACAAGGTTCATTCTGCAAACAGGCTGGGACATCTACCTGAGATCCATGTCCAACCATCCAGCAACCATGCACACACGTACTTGCGCAGAACTGGTGTCAAAAGGCTAGACCGCTGAATTGCCTTGCCAATGCATCTGCAGCTGTTGAACCAGCACTTGCTGCTGGGAGGGAATCTGCTTCAGACCCATTCCCAGCAGCTGCCGTCTTGACACCAACACCTGATGCTGACCCTGAAAGACTACCTACTTGTCCTGCATTTGTTTCAATTGTTGTACACAACCTGGGCAGCTGCATGACATCCTGTTCCGCAGGAAATCTGTCAGTTACCAACACATCCATGTCAGTCTCCAGCCCCTGCACGTACCCAAACCAGTATATCACCAGTCCAGGTCCATATCTGTTTGTGTATGTTCTGTACTGTTCCTCCAGCTGCTTATGATGGGTGTGGTCATCACCAAAACATGCCTTGCTATCTATCCAGTGGACAACATGCCAGCTGCTGCTGCTACTGTTACTGCTACTGCTGGCTGGATGCCGCACACAAATTGGAACCTGCAATGTGGCAACAACTCGTCAACATTGCAGTTGTAAATGCTAATTGCAACATGCCAACACATGCGCGATTGGTGTCTGAGCTCACATCAACATGTTATCATCAGTGTTGCATGTGAACAGAAGCTTCATCCCCACCTCACCTGCAGCAGAGCATCTGGTGTTTTAAAAAGTCCTCTGGCTCTGAGCTGCTCTTCACTCCAGAAGGGAATGTCCTGCTGCTCAAGGTGGTCATACAGCAGGGCCTCATGCTCAAGACCTGGCCGACACGCAGCAGACAACAGCAGGCTAGAAAGGAAAACAAAAAAGCCCAGAGCAGCAAGACTGCGTTTAATAAAGCAGTGAGGGACTGTGTCTAACAACTTGCCATGAGTCAATCATGATGGTGATCTGTATGGGAACAGCACAAACACGAGTCATCTCGCCCCACCTGCCAATGACTTTGCCATGTCACAATATGGCGAGTAGCTTCTGTCCGCATGAACACAGCGGACAATGTCAACCTGAAGACGATGCAGCACAGAAGAGGCGCTAGGGCTGCTGCTGCTGCTGCTGCTGCTGCTATGGTCCTGCTGTTGTTGGTGCTGCTGCTGCTGTATGTCCTGCTGCTGTTGCTGCTGTGGTGAGGGTGGTGGTGCTGCTGTTGCTATGAGCCACTCTTGCAACACTGCATGCCTGTCTGTCATGGTTTGCAAGAGGGCAGGATTCTTCATGACGTCACTGACACGCTGCAGCACATCACAGCAGCAGAACGAAGCAGCAAGGTCAACATTTCTGAGCAGGGGAAATGACGGGATGGGAGTTTGATGTCATACAAGAAGAACAGCAACTTGGCCAGATAAGACACACCCAAGGAAACCTGTGCTGGCAGGTGTATGTAGCCACCATCATGCATGTTGAGTTTCATAAGAGACCAGTCACAAACAACATCATCAGTTTTTGTGGGCGATTCTTATCACTGCATGAACTGCAACTCTAAGATTTGCAAACATGCATGATACGCCCCTTTGCTCACCTGTCTACTCAGCTTCAGCAGCAGCTCCAACACCATCCTGATTATGAGGCAAGGAGGGAAGTCGACTGCGGCGCACAGGTCAAGAATGTCCTCACCTGTGAGGTACCTGCAGAGAGGGGATGAAGCAACAAACCCCAGTTGAGCCTTGGCAAACATGCAGCAGTGCTGCTCAATGTGCCCTCTTGCAGGCAACCACCAGTTGCATCACATAGCAAGCAGAGAACAGGCTGGTGGTGCGGGACAAGGATGGATGCTCACCTGCTGCAGTAGTGCTGCATGTTTGCCCTGTGCACATGGTGAGTCCTTTTGACTTTGTTCTGGTTGTGTTGAGCGAATATGCTGTAGATAGTGTCCGGAGCAACACTGAAGTGAATAACATCGTGTTATCGATATACCTTGTCTTACACAAATCCGTGAAGCTGTGCACATCGTGCAGGCAGTCAGATGCGTCCAGTACAGTCGTGCTGTGGCATGGAGTCCAGTATTGCAGCAGCTGCCTACCCAGGATATCTTTGCGCCAAGAAGCTGACATGTAAACAGCACATCACAGGCACATCCACATCTCTAAGCAGCTGCTGGTAGGTAGCTCTGGCAATACTGCCCATAACGAAGGAAGTGATATGTGCAGCTGCAACGGGACAAGTGGTCACATGTACTGTCACGACAGCATTGAAGAGTCTTGATGTGATATCAACGCCGCCGCACTTTAAGTGAAACAGTGTGCACTCAGTCGCAGCATGGGTCCATGGCACCTCAGTGAGGAAGACAGCGAGGCGAGAGCCGTGCTTTGAACTGTCAGTTCAGAAGCAGGACAAGGGCTCAGCTTGAGTGTCTCCGCGAGTTTTGCTGCGATGGCAATACGCAAAACACAGGCATTTCGTTTGGACTTATATTACACGTGACTGAGTCGCCTGCTCGTGCAACTTGCTGACACCAGCACAGGGCAATGCAACTGCCAGTTGGGCTAGGTCTTACACTAGGAGAATTGTGATCTGAGCGTCCCGCCTTAAGATGCACATGCTCGTGGTTTCAAACTTGCATTATAGATATTAAGAATGGCGGAGCAGCAGCATACTATGATGTTTGTACGTTTTACGCCTGATCTTGCACAGCTTAAGATCCTCAGATCTTGCCATGATGAGCTGTCACTGACAGTGCTGTCAGGTTGCCACAAACATGTTTGTACAGTGTACACTGTAGCACACTGCATGGAATGTCGCTTCCGAAATAGGGACCGATGACATTATTGCAATGGCTGATGGGTAGCTTATGTATATAAGAAACATAGCAAACGCGAAGAAATCATAACATGTATACACACAGGGCATGGCCAACTTCTTGTACCAGACCTGCCATGAAAGGAGCTTCATGCGACAGGGGATTAAGTTGCGACAAGGGAGGCCTCTGACTTTGTTCTCAAGTTCAGCGGTTACACAGTTGTGCCAACTCTGCTGTCACCCGAAAAAACAGCTGTACAATCAATGTCATCATGGCATGACGCCTGTAATTCACCAAGATGAGGTGGCTGTACTCTCAATAGTCAAACACAAAATTGCCCACAATCATGGGAAGACACACACACACACACACACTCAACCTGCTGCAACACACCCCAGAAGCTTCCCAATCCATAGGCACTAGCTGCTGCGGCTGCGACTGCTTGCCTCCAGATTAAAGGAGGCTACCACCCTAGCTGCAATACTGAGAGGGAAGCACTTGGGCAATACGCTCAGTACTTGTAGCCCTGCAAACAGAAAGCAATGATACATACATTAGAGAACGTTCTGAGTGTGATCGACATCGAAGTCATCACATGAATCAGATACAGCACATAGGCAGGTGACTGTCTCATATTGCTGTTGGCCTGAGCACAATCAACATACAGGCAATGTCATATACTGACTGCTCGCCTATCAGTACATATCATAAGCAGCACTGCTGAGGGTGCACCCTGTTGCAGGACTGACCTTCTCGTATGTGCGCTGTGATGCATCAGCGGACTCGTTTGATGGGTCATACTGGCCAAGCTGAGCATCGCTGTTGGCCTTGGCACGCTTCAGCAGAGCATCCTGTGCTGCCTTGAGGTTCTCGGGCTTGCCCTGCCAGGTCTTCAGCACGCTGTTCTGCAGAGCACGGGCATAGCTGAATGACACATGCCATGGGTTTGGTGCCTGGTTCATGGCGTTCAGGTTCAGGGTGGCCTCCAGCTCAGACTGGCCACCTGACAGGAACATGATGCCGGGCACAGCTGGGGGCACACGGCGACGCAACATCTTCAGGGTGTATGAGGCAACAGTCTCAGGTGGCACCTGGAACAAGACAATGGTGCATGAGACGCAGGTTGTGAAAAAGACAGGAGGGCCAGCAGATACACAGACACTAAGCAAACATATGATCAAGGTGCAAGCGTGCAAATGGCACAGGTAACTTACCAACATAACATAGGCAATGTGACCGACCGTCTTAATGGCCTCATGATAGCTTGTGTGCGGTGCATGCATGCTAAATTTGCTGCACTGGTAATGCCGTAAGGTTGTATGTGTGTGTGTGTGTGTATGGAACTGCAAATTGGTGCATCTTTGCGCTGATCAGTCTTTAGCACTGTCCCTCTTGGTTGACAAAAGCCTCACAGTTGCAGTTATGACTGAGCCAGGCTCAGACTGTATGCAATGCAGGCTGGGTTCTGGGCGTTGCAGGTCTGTATGCGTTACAGGTTTGAGTTGACCATAGTTTCAAGCCACACTGCTGGGCTAACTACACCATTGTTGCTGCTGCTGCTGCTGCCTGCAATCATCAGGATCAGCCATTGTCCCCGGTCCTTCTGCAGCAGCTGCTGCTGCTTTGGCCACACTGAGCGACACTGCATGGCCTTCCGTACATGTGACCTCTGTGGTGAGCTTGGCCACCATCAGCAGCACTGTCCTCTGGTGTGCAGCAGGTGTGGATACCCTGGTCACTCAACAGCCAACTGCATGATGAAGCAGTGCGAGCAGTGTGAGCAGTTTGGACATGCAGCAGCTGAGTGCTTGCATGTCAGTAGTGCAGCAGGGGTGGCAGGCCTTGACAGAAGTGGTGAAGTGGACTCAATGCGTCAGAAGGATACCGTACCAGCGGTGGAACAGCCATGGCTGAGTATGTCTGTGGCAGATGCTGCTGTTTCGTCTGTTGCCCAAAGGCCGCTAGCAGCTGGATTGAAGTATGGCTCAGCTTGGGACATGCCACATGACTCCACGGCATTCTCAGCAGTGGCAAATGATGAAGCATTCGCAGATAGCACCCACCAGAAGCAGAATCAGCAGTGTGAGCAGGAGCATAGGCAGCAGCAGCAGCAAGTGCAGAAGGTGGATAAGCGGACTGTTGCCCCATCTCAATTGCTGCCAGAGCATGCTCGTGTCTTTGAGCAGTCGCTGCCACCTGGGCTGCTGCCTCCTGCTTGGAAGTCTTACACTTCATGGGCTGCTCTGGAGAGAGCTCTAGGCTGGGCAAACCATCCTGTGCCACCTTCTGAGCTCAAACGAAGGTTCAGGGAAGCCAAAGCCCTGGCACAAGAGAACACTGCTGCTGCATGTGAGCAGGGTGGTCAGAACAGGCACAGCCCATATGGCTCTAGGAGTGGCAGCAGCAACTTTGACAATGATGATCAGCAGCAAAGCCCCTGGGATGAGGAAGGTCTTGACAGCCCAACCTGGGGTGTTTCGAGATTGCTACCTTCAGCTGAGAATTTGAGTGGTACAGCTGCTACATCGTCTGGTCATGCTTTGAGTGTTGGGGGCGCTGGCTGGAACGCTGCGCTTGTTGACCTGCTCATCCGTCAAGGCTTCTCTGGCAAGGCTGCTGATGTCAAGTGGCGATTTATTCTCCCTGTCAGCGAAGACAGAGTGGGGCCCTTCACTTCAGAGCAGGCTGTCAGTTGGCTGCTGGAAGGTACATTACCTAAGGGCATTAACAGAGATCAGGCAGCTGAACTTCAGCTGCTGGCAGCAGACCAGTTCGCCGCAGTGCAAGTGTGCGGCATCATCAGCAGTGACTACAATGCCCAGCGTCTTCCTGGTGCAAAGTTCTTCAAGCCCCTGGGTCAACTGGTGCCAGCAGTGGCTGCAGGCCTGAAGTATGCTGCAGTCACAAAGGCAGATATTGCCAAGGGGTGCCCAGCTGCTACCTGGAACACTTTCAGCAATGGGCCATCCACCAGCAACATTGCACAAGAATCTCCATGGGCGCCACAGCAGCAGCAGCATAGTAGGCACAGGTTGGCAAGAGCAACAAGCCCAACCCATTCAGCTTTTGAAATAGTTCCAGCAGCAGCAGAAGAGGACTCTTCCAGTATCTCCTTTGCCTCTATGCTGCAGGTGCCTCACAGTTCAGGATACCAAGGGAGCCAGGCTGCTGCATCAACTGCTGCGCGGGCTGCGGTGGACACCCAGTACCCCTGGAGCTGCGGTAGTGTTCATAGCTCAGCTACAGATGCTCAGTCAGTTATCACATATGAAGCAACAGCTGGTGCATCTCATGTTTGGCCTGGTGGCAATAATGGTGCTGTCTTGCCTGATGTGTCAGCAGTCACAGCTGTGATGCCTGCAGCAGTAACAAAGGGTGCAGCAGATATCATTGACCACCCATGCACTGCATTGTATGATGGTGTGAGTGGAAAAGCCGTGTCAGCTGCTATGCCTTCATCAGGCCAGTTGGCAGGCAGTGCTG